>JASSUY010033972.1:0-57979 GCA_032466535.1 Forpus xanthops
ACCCCTTGTCCTCTCACTACAGTCCCTCATGAAGAGTCCCTCCCCAGCACCCCTATAGGCCCCCTTCAGATACTGGATAATGGTGATGGTCTCTGGTCAGAAGGAATTTTTCTAGGAAACCTACTACAGACTAAACAGTGAGAACTGTCACCCAAGAGATATGTTATAAAACTGTAGGAAAGAAAAATTAATGTATCTCGAAGAGAAAGAAGGGAGTCAGAATTGGCAGTAGGGTGTAAGAAACACACTGCAAAACTCACCTAAGATACAGCAAAACTTGAAGCAAGGAATCTGTGAATTTCCCTTTAGCCAGATTCCTGCAATGGAGTCTGAGGATCACACCTAATCTTTTTGGCCTTCATTTCAGTATGCATCAGATGTTTTGTCAGGGCCAGGACATCAACTTAACAGAGCCCTGAAAGGCACAACGGCAAGTAAGGAGGGCATCATATGAATATATTAAAGTATTTCATTTTATCACTGATCCTTTCACTGATCCTTATTGCGCTAAGAGAGCTGGGTTTATATCTCCTGAATACTTTCAGGTTTGTCATTTTACAATAGAACTGCCAATCAGAGCCAAACGTCAGCACCCAGTACCTAGGATTATAAGACTGGTTTTCCTCCAAAGGCTGATCCTTTCAGTCTGTGCCCCAGTACTTGGAGAACATAGCTGTAAAGCATAAAGACATGATTTATCTCAAATCTGGGCTGTGTCCATTCGCCTGAAATAACTTCTGGTATCTCCTAAAAGAGAATAGAAACATTAGGGTGGGGGATAAACTCTCTTATTTTATGATGGAAATTCTTCAGGAAAGTAAACCTTTTTGATTTTAATGACCAGTGTTTGAAAGGTAGAGAAGTCTACAAAAAAAAGTACATTTTCTCTTCCTCCATCCTTCGCCCCTAGTGCAAAGCACACACTATACTGCTGGTTATCAGCAGTATAGACAGCTTAAAAATGCAGTGAAATTTATCAAAACATGAAAAATCCACTTTTAAAGCTATCACTCTGGCCAGAGTTTGCACTTTTGTGCCTTGCTTTAATGAGAGCTTTCCTTAACAATAGGTGATCTTAAAGGAGACCTAGAAAAATTTATATTCCATATTGCCACTTACTGTGTTCTGAGCTCCTTATGAGACCAGTGTCTCACTCCTCCACTGTTGCTCCAACAACAGTGTAAAACCTACTGTCAGCCTTTTCTAGCTCTGAAATACCAAGGCTCACTGAAATTACTGTTTTTCACTGAACCCTGAAACATTAACTAGATAACCTCTTTCAGCCAATGCACCAGGGAAGGAGCAGCTGGGCTAGCAAATTAGCTGTGACAGACTTTGCAAGAATACATTTAGCCTATCTTCTCCCCACATGCCCAGATTTGCACATTTCTCTGTGTTATGAGATGAAGTAAAACACCCTGAAATTCCCATTATAGAATGCTCTTGCTGTTGTCTAAAGTATCTAGATGACTTTCTGACATGCATTTCTCTGCTCCAATGTTTTCCATACTTAATTCCTATTTTCAGAAATATCCCATTAACATTCTCTTTATTGTAAATGCCCCTAATGACTTCAGCATCCTCTCAAATGATCTTTGAACTCAAAGGGTCATAAAATAGCAACACCAGCAAGGTGAATCTGAATGATTTTTCAGGCCTGACCTCTACTTTGTGGCACTTGGAGAGCTGGAACAAGGTTTATGTTCATAAGAGTAGAAAAGAGTGCTGCTCACCATTTTGAGTCTGTTAGGGAGGACTGAATGGTTCAGCCAGCTCTGGGAATACCTGTCTGGCTCAGGGACAAGGAGGACTGGGCTGTGCAATGTGTAATGATACAAGGGTCACCTCCTGCCAGATTTGCTAGAGAGACTTGAAACAACAGAGTCACTTGAGGCAGGAGGGTTTCATTTTGTTTAGACTTCTGTGTTTGAAGTTTACAGATTTTGCATTGGAATATTTATCCAGCTGATGCAGGACACAATATCCTGTAAAAATGGTACTTACAGGCACATGCATTTGTTTGTCTCTCCCCACAGTAATTTCTGAACCAGATATGTGTTATCATCCAAACATCTGAGAGAGACAAGTGTCTGGAAGACAGTAAGGAGAGAAGACCAAGAACCTTGGGGCAAATACCCTGATGGTGGGTGTAGTGGGAACCCCACAGAGCAGAGCCTTCTGCACTTCCACCGCCCCAACTTCAGCCAAAGCTTGTACTGTTCTCTAAAGCAGTCTCAGTGACATCAGCCTGCAGAAACTTCAGTACCAGAGTTCAGTAAAATGCATCTTTCCAACAGATACTCAAACCCAAAGTAACACAAGGGAAGTAAAGGTTTTTCTCTTCTCTTTTCCCCTTTGCAGTATCATCTACAGCAAGGAACATCCTGCCTGTCCTGTCATGGGGGTGTGAAAGAAGTTGCATATGCTGCAGGCTCCCAAGACCATCATGATGATCCCTTATAATTAATCCTCTGGTGCTCTGATTCTAGTGTGAGAAGTGTATTGTAGGTATAGTGCTCCCCAAGGGCAGAGCCTCATTGTGAGTACTCACTCTTGACCTCCAGCTTTGTGTGGGGATGATGCCCATAAATAGTTTGTTACCAGATCAATTTAGCACCAGTAAACAAGAAACTCAGGACTGCAAGGAGTTACTTTTTCTCTCATTTTTCCCCCAGGTGAAATTCTGCTTAACATAGTCCAGGCTACAGCAAAGGCAGTGCTCTGCAATGTACAATAGGTTATTTTTGCCTTGCAGTGCACTCCAGACATAGCAACAGTATTTGAAGACAAAGGGCACAAAGCAGTAAAATATGCCAGATTTAAGTATTTGACCAAGATGCTAATAAAGCTGGCAGTGATGATAGCAACACATGCCAGTCAGCTCACATTCAAATGCATGCAGATGCCCTTTTTCATATTGAAATGATCTCTTTTAATGAAAAAAGAGGGGAAGGTTTTGGCCTTTTCAAGCCACTAACATTGGAATTATGAGCATGCCACTCATATTTTTGCATGGGAAGGACTACCATCACTACCCTTTCCACTGCTAAAATTAAGTCTGGTCACTAGGGGCATTTACAGCAAAGAGAATGTTAATGGGATATTTCTGAGAAGAGGCATTAAGTATGGAAAACACTGGAGGAAAGAAATGCATGTCTGAAAGTCATTTAAAAGTACCTTAGGCACCAGAAAGAGCATTCTGTAACATGAAGCCAGTGAGATGAACAGTTCTGCAGAAGGAGCTGTGAAACTCATCCTGAACACTTAGGATTAACTTCCATTTCCAACATAAGGAACACTTATTCCTTAGCTTGTTCAACAAAGATGTTTTTGATGTCCCATCAACCTGTCTGTAATGCAGCCTTAAGCTGTGGTTATCTCATTCAGAACCCAGAAAGAAAACAGCTTTTTCCTACCTCAAACAGTAATATGAGAGAAACACTGCGTAACAAGAACTGGTTTGTGCTGCAGAAGAAAGCCCAGGATTAATCAGCCACTAACTTGGTTTACTGAGATTAGAATCAGGTCAGAAAGAAAGAAAACATAAACTGTGTCTGAAATTGGTATTTTATATGTTTTTACATCACAGTATTACTATAAAAGCAAGTTAGCCAATACACACACCTGCCTATGAAAGGAGGTTATTTGCCTGTGAAGCTTTGCTGCTGTCTGCAAGCTGTTTTGAAATGCAGGCTGAAGGGATTGTGGAAATATGGGGTCTGTCCCACATGCGTCCTCAAATAGACCACTGAAGTAGATTTGCATGTAGAAATCTAATACAAAAAGCCTCAAAACCTCATCCTCTGTAGAATAAGGCACAAGCAGATTATCAGTTTCTTGTAATTTCCCTTTGCCTGCCCCCCTCTCCACCCTAAGTTATCCTAATCAAAGTTAATACATTCTAACTTTTATCTATGTTGACACAGGAATCACGTGATGTTCCTGAGGAGCAGATGTGCTAGGTAACCTTGAATGTGATAAGTGTGACATAGGCTGTAGAAATGAACATGGATGTCCTAATGAGGCAGTTGCCTTGTGAAATACAGGCGGGTCTGTGTAATTGGGAAAGCTGGCGAAGTGCAACCCCAATTATTGGAACCACTTAGCTGCAAATCTCAGGTGACACTATCTGTTATTCAACAGCAGATGATTTGAGGTAAGTAAGTATTGGATGCTCAGCATTGCACACTGGGCCTTTTCTGAGTTCAACTGTCATGTCTTAAAATTAAATATGCTGTTAATGCAACCAAGTTTTTCTCACAGAGATATAAAAAGGTGAATTCTTCCAAACTTCACTGCTTCAGCTTTTGCTTTCTTTAGTCTAAAAACCCCTCATTGGGAGTGGTAGATAAGAAAAGGTATTGCCTTTATAAAACTGAAAACTAAATCATTAGTAAAGCTGGCCACATTTAATAGCTGATGTGGACTGTAGTTCCACCCATTAAGCCATAAACCTAGTAATAAACTGTATTACACTGATTTCATAATGTTTCTGTCTAAGCAGCGAAGACTGCTGTGTTGCTAGAAGGTACCAATGGAAGCAGGAGCTGTAGATGTTGCTCCAGAAATAAACAAACTATGAAACACCTCCAACACTTTCTCTCATTAAATCCCCTCTTATGGGCATTCACCAGGATCCTGGCAGAATCTGGCATTTTTTTCTCCTCCAGGTAAGGACCAGACTGAAATATTTGGTTTGGTGCCTCAGTTAAATAGCATAGGCTGAGAAGCAGAAGTGCAAATATAAATGAAGAAGTTATCATTGATGAACCATTAAGTTCATGAGGTTGTATGACTGACAGTCCTAGGAAACTGGTTTGTGAAGAAATTTTGTGGTTGTGTTCATAGAAGCAGACTTAATATTTGCCATTTTCAGGAGGTAGAGATTACAGCAAAAAAGGCAATGTCTCTCTGGAGAGTCCCCACCTCTTCTTGCAGAATAATTGTGGAAGAGCACCAATTAGATGCTGCAAATGTTGTTTATTGCCAATTTTTCCCAAAGTAATTTGCCACTGATGTGTGCCACCCAAAGGACACTTCTGTTTTCCATTTGATTCCAGAATAGCTTTCTGTATTATATTCATTTAGCTTTCAACAGACACTATTTCATTTAATTTTTCTATTCTGCCTCTTCTTCCTGGTGTATATCTCCTGTCTAGATATCTTAGCTAAGGCCCAGCCTCCTTATTACTGATCTCCGCATTGTGTATGACAGTATGGCAATTTTATGCGTGCACATTTTCACGTGGTTTGCTTCTCTTCCTTGTCAACAATTATCAGCTGTCATTACAGTGCAAGAAATGATAATTGTACTGTTACAATTTCCCACTAGCAGGTAAATCTAAAGGGAATGCGGGAAAGGGAAGAAAATAAAGACTCAGAAAATTAGCATGAAAGAGAAGTGGGAAATGGATGAAGTACTGAGAGAATATAAAGAACAGGAAAATGGAGTTCCTGTCTTATGATTTCAGTGTATTTTCTGGTATAGGGAAGCTTTGTCAGTTTTCTAGCCACAGTTTAAGCAACTGGATTTGGAAAAGAGAAAGGAAGTATCCTGTGAAGTCTGGCAGAGTTCTTTCTAAATAATCAGCTAGATAGCAACATATGCAAAATCAGCTACAGCCATGCCATACGGATGGACATGGGTGCATATTTAATGGTGCCTCAGCCGTACATACTGCCTTCCCATGCAATAGCTATAACAATATATCACAGCTCTGTCACTATAATGCAATATATACTGGACATCACTGTTACACATACAGTATTTCTAATTCCTTTTTTGCTTGCATGGAAAACTAAAAAAACATAGATATGGTGGTATAATATTGCCTATCACAGCATTGTACAATACATTGGTATTTTAAAGTTCTTGTCCAGTCAGTTCATGCCACTTCTCCATTAAACTGAAGAGAGAAAGAAATGCGTGAAGAAAGCAGTCTTTCCATCCTGAGGCAAGTATTAGAAACAGATGTTTTGAGATAAACTGCAGTGTTTGGTAGAGACATATTTCTTTCCACGGCTTACAAAGTCAACATAGTTGATTAGTTTAGCCTAAACCAATTTTTTAGGCAGTTACAGTTACTGTAGGTGAGAAGAATGCTACTCACCAAAGATGTGAAATAGAACATGAAGAAGCACTGAGCAAGCACCAGGAAGGAGGACTTGCAGGGACAGTGGCAGGCTCAGGATGCAGCTACTGTGCCCAACGTCTTGCATTGCCAATCAATCCTCTTTGCAGAAAAAGAGATTGTTCATGTGTGACAGGAGGTCTGCTAAGAACCCTGTCCATCAAAAAATGAATGAGACAGAAATATCTGATGGGAGTCATCACAGCAGTGGTATCTGCCAGCAATGGTTTTATGACAACTGATCTAATTGTTTTTAATTGGAGAGAGAAGTCTTCCTTGTAAATAAACCTCTAAATTGATTTATTCTGGTTGTTATAAGAACTGATTTGTTTGACATACATTTGTTTGCAAATTCTGTACCAACAGGGGCAAAGACATATTAAAAGGAACTCTGTCTAAGAAAGCAAAGGGTAATAAAGTCAAGAGAAGTAAAACATGTCATCTCTGCCACATAGCTATTGCCCCTGAAGCCTCTTTTTCTGCAAATGGGTTGGCTAGTCTTTGCTATGGAACCTAGTTCACTGAGACCATTCTCTGCCCCACACTGGGTTCTCACAGGATTTTATGGAGAACAGAAAGAGACTCGTAGTTCTATGTCTACAGCATAGTATAAAATGGAATTTAAATGTCTGGTGTTATGTAAATCTAGATTTTAACAGGACTGCGAGCTTTCTTTTCCTTGTTATAATGCCCAGGCCCTTTCTATGCCATCAGATGGGAAAAGCATCACAAGCATCATGAAAAACAGACATGAGATTCCTGTCATTCAAATGTATACATGTATTGGTCTAAAACTTGCACATTCTAGGGCTGATTGTGACCATGATTTTGTTTCTGCTGGGGAATATTCATCAGACATCCTAACATCTGGGGATATGAGGGAGACATTTAGAACCAGCTTTTTAAAAAGTTGCAGAAAGAGGGATTTTTTTTGCTGTGGATGAGTAAAAGGAACTTAGGAAAGATGATACACTGGTGTTTCTTGAGAATACTCCAGGCAACTACAGATGTGCATGTCAAAGCACATGTATTTTATTTTCTCAGGGAATGCACTGTAAAAGCAGACATTCTTCTTGATGTTTGTCTCCTATCTCTAGAAGTGAAAGTGGAAAAATCTGAAGAATAAGAGAAGTGAGAAAAATTGGTAATGCAATCGACTCAGACTGTATGCGGACATGATGTAAAAGGAGAAGGAGGTTTTTACCTGACCTCAAAACGTATTGCATACCTTCACATAGGCAGATTGCTATCAGAGGTAAGTCATAAATACCATTGCTAAGTAAGTGTCAAATGGAATCATGGTGTATCACTAGTCAATGACATTTTAACGTAAAAAATAGGAGGAAATCAAAAAATGAGGAAGGAGACAAAGAAAGTCTTATTTTTGCTTTCACATGCAGGTTGAATCAGCTACTATGTAATTCTGAGTCAGAAGGAAAATCTATAAGCTAACAGCCTGCTTCATCTTTCATAACTGATCAAATAAGGCACTGCCTAATAGCAAGAAGTTTGGAAGAAATTTTAATAACATCAGGTTATTGAACCAGTGAAATACAGCAACATCACAGACCTCTCCTTGCAGGATGTTCAATTAATTTTACATTATTGTTGATTCAAAGAGAGCAGGTCCTGGCTTTATCTTTCAGAAGCAAAAGTACAGAGCCAGATCTCAACAGATATTGAGTATCCACGGCATGTCACCAGGTCAGCACTTTTTTTTCAATCTATAATTTGTGTAGCATTCCCCAGATCTGTTCCTTAGGTTTTTACCTTTTTTCTAGAGGCCTTTTAGCTTCTGCTATGGTTTACCAGCTTTCTATCACAAGTTGGAAGAAGTAATAATAATTGACCCAGGAGACCAGAATAGATAAAGATGGGTCTTGATGCTGAGAATGTCAGTGTTTAACAGAGAGCGGGGCTAAGGAGTGTTTTCTTTAATAGCAATGGAAAGGTGGAATGAGTTCCTGTTTCTGCCACTCCCCTTCAGAACAAGCAGATGAAGGTACTCGGGTAGCATGTCCAGACTGATGGTAAATGGGTTACAGTAATTGTCTCTAAAAAATGAAGATTTAATGAAAAATTAAAACTAAAATCTGAAATATTACATGCAATGAAATGGAAGAGATCTGTCTAGACTTCGATTGTGGTGTATGAGCAGGTAATCCATCTTGCAAGTTGGCCTGCTGGTTTGGCTGTTTCTTGAATCAAAACAGTTAGAAACATGTAAATAAACATTTTCATCATTCTTATGCTGTTTATATGCTTTGGACATAGCTATTTTTAATTTTACAACTGAGGATTTAATGTGGCAGTTTGATCAGTTTTGAAACTTTTGGCCTCCTCTGCCAGTTATATTGATTGTTATTTATTAGTTCAATATGTCTTAGTGTCCAGGTGATAATTGAATGGCAAGTCTACCCTGTAGCTGTAAGTGAATGAAGAGATATCACTATATCAATGAGAAAACCAATTCCAATTTTGGCTGAATTATAAGTTTTCAAAGAAATGAAATAATTCAAGTGGAAGAGTTCATTAACAATGAAATCCCAGTGATGTATAATCCACTGAAGTCTAACAGGGCCAAGACTTTGGCTAGAAGATATGAAGAAGTGTGCTACTAGTTCAGTTTTCCAAAGCTGACCAAGTCTGCTGGTAACCTAAAGCTGTGTATTGATTTATAGGAAGATTTTTGGGCTGAAGAATTCATGGTTTCTCCTTGACCAGAGCCCTGTTTTATGACTGTCACGTTTTTGTCCATAATCTTACCAACATGTCACAACTCTGGTGTATCAATCCACATCGTTCAACTGTGCTGCTTTCCATCTGTATTTTTCTGTGGCTTCTCTTATCCCTGTTTATGTTATAGTCAAGCCAGTCCTGCAAACACAGGAAGAAAAATATCAATGACCATTAACAGTGAGGTAAGCGCTAAAAAACTGTCAGACCAGATGCTGCTCAGCTCCATCTCCTATTCTTTCCCTGTAGCTTCAGCTTGCTTTTCAAAATGAAAAGAAAAAGTGAGGTTGTATGTCTCTGAAGGCTATATACCCCAAGTATTTTCAGAGAGAAATGAATTGTAACCTAGAGCTGGCTGAGTGCGTGTAAAGTATTCTATAGCAAAATGCAAGTCTTTCAGTGTAAAGGAAGGCATAGATTTGTGAAAAGTATCAAAAACACCAGCCACAGGAATATTCCTGCAGCCTTTATGACATATTTTAAAGCAATGGTAGCTTAGGAATTCAAAATAAGATTAACATCAAAAGCCAAGTCACACAAGACTCATATTTTAAACAGTTTTCTGTATGCCCTCTCACAATGTCAGTGGCTTAATTAAGTTTGGCTTTAAACTCTTTCAGTCAAAAAAAATAAATAAGTGATGGAATTGAACTGGCACGCCCGTGATTTAGAAGTAGTTTGCACCCAGTCAAGGGCAATGCACTCATTTTTGAAATCAGTACCAGATAAGAAGTTTTGCACTGTTTTGAAGCCTAAAGAGAGGAAAAAGCACCCCCTTTCCTGGAAACTCTATTCTATGAGTTCTCATAGATTCTCATATCCTCAGAGTCCAGAAAAATTTGTTCAATGAGTTCTTATCACTTGTATGAGCTGCCTTAGAATTGCTATAGAAATTATGTTGTCTGTCCCACAATAAAGGCAGTGACTCCTCAAGGGAGAGTAAAATCTACTCCTTATAAGACATCTGATTAAATAGTACCTTCGATCAATCAATAGGAAAATGCTTGATCAGTGTAGTGCAGCCAAGTTTTAATCCACATTTATCTGTTGATGTCAGGGGAACCTTCTGGGGAATTATAGAGAATAATGATATTTTATTTCTGTGTTAGAGAATTCTTTTCTACAAATTAAGGCTGAGGCTGCTCCCAACTTTTGTGCTTGGTCAAAAATGTAGATTAAGGGTGTGATCAGATATGTAGGATGAACAGGCCTTGATCTGACATCCGCAAAATATTGACAAACAGTGTGACATTTACCATTTTCACAGTATGCTATATCCCAAACTGAATGGATTTGGACACCTCATAGCTGTAGGTGCAATGGCTTACCTGAAACAGAAACATTGCTAGGATATTGCTCTTTTTATCTTCCTAATTTCCACTCATTAGAAACATAATACAGGACAGAAAAAAGCCTGATTATGGCAAATCAGTTTCCAGATACTGGTAAATAATACTGACTTCTGAAGACAAATTTCTGCGCATGTCATCACAGGCGCTTATCATAACATGTGCCATGTCTCTAGTGCTTAAGACTAAAGAGATTCAACTATTTTCTTCATCGAAGTATGACTTAAAATCCTAATTGATCACTGAAGGCAAGATTCAAAACTTAACAAGACTGAAATGGGGAATACAGGGACATCTGAATAACATGCTGGAAAACTGAGGTCTTAAAGGGCTTATAATTTTGTTTTAAAATATAATGATCATCGGAGGTCAGTGGCTTTTTCTGCATGCAGAATGTGGCATAGCAAGTGTGCATTGCACAACTGATAGTGAGAAGATTTCTGTTCCCCAGAGACTGTCAGACTACTCTATGGGTGCTCTCTGTCCTGGCAAAACTGTAAAATGAGAGATGTATTCAGGTATCTATCAGTTCAGATACACTATAGAGCTGTCTTTCACCAAGCACTTCCTCCTGTACTTAAACTTTCAGTGGTTGCCTGACCATGCAGTGAATTATGCTTCTGTTCTATTTTATTTTAAATGCAAGCTTCCTTTTGCAGCTTCTCTGTTTTACCTTTGTTTGTGTGAGCTTCTATTTTTGACATGACCACGCCAGGTTCTTTTGAGCAAACCTGTCTCTTTAGCTGCCTATTCTAGATGTTAAATTTTCAGTGATACTGCTAGGAGAACATAAGTTCAGTTGTTGCAGTTTTATTGTGTTTCCTTACATAATTTTGCAGCAGAAGATTGTCTTATATTTGGTCTTTTAGTTTAATTTGGTAAAAGCTTGACTACATGTTATTTTGATTTTATTTTTCCTAAGTTAATTAATAGTATTCTCTTAGCTACATCTAGTGAAACTGATAAGCGTGCCTACTACCCAATGCAGCTGAGGTTATAAAGGAACCTCTTAGTGTCTTAATTATAGCAAGAAAGAGGGCTGGGGCCAGGACTGATTTATGGGCTAGTGCATCATGTACTCCACCTAATGTAAATCACTGAATGAATGGTAGTCTGAAACAACGGTAATCTATAGAGGCTAAAAATTGACAGTACTTTTCCATATTTTCTTTTAATTCCAACAAAACTCTTAACCAGGAGGGAGCAGGCTATTTTTTGTTAATATGCCTTTTCCCATTTCAGGGAAAAAGAGAACCTTCTAAGAGCAGTACAAGGATAATCCTCATTAAGACATTATTAACAAGGCATATTATTAGAACTGTTAAAGCCATTGCCCTTGATTATAAATGAGTAAATTTGTTAATGAGAACAGTAGTTAATTGGGGTTATTATTGCCAAACAGGGAAATTATATGAAAGTTAAATACTTCATTGGTTCTTCTATACAATTAAAGATCTAGGAGGAAAGAAATTAAGGAGGAGAGCATGAGAAACGAACAGTCATAAAGTAGAAGTACATTTTGGAAAGTGTATTGCAAGAGTCTATTAAATAAAACTGAATAAAAGTCAACGGTGCATACTTACTTTGTTGAAGCTCATCTGAAAACTTCTTGCATGACTATAGATGGAAAATAAACTCCAGCACTCTGCTGAAATGTTGTGCAATCACATGGCCATCTGGTAGGGGTAAAATTTGCCCCCTGCATTTGTCTTAAGATCCAGGCTTTCCATTTGTCCTTCCTCAGGCTTTTTCTTGCACATGTCGGTGAGTTTTTATCCACTGCAATAACTATGATTGTTTTGAGCAGCTCTTTTACAAGGCTTAGATTTGGTCTGGCTTTTGCAGGTTTAATTGTACTTTCTTTCCCAGTTAGCTCTGCTTGCCTGCCAAAAAATTCTTGTGAGGGAAAACAATGCACATATGCAAGACACACGTGCTTGGGTCTAAATCTGGTCTCAGATAGGATAACCCCCCAGGAAGACATTGCTGAATTGGGCTCAGGTTTGAAGAAGCATTTCTTCTATAAAACCTTATTTGAAAAACATGCCATTTTGTTTAAGGAGCTTTTTATCCAAGTTGAAGGCAAATGTGTGTGAAGTATATGCTTATTTATGCTTCTGCAATGCATTTCAAAGAGATTTTGCAAAGCGCTTGCGAATGCTGTACCCCCGAACAGGGCTTTGTGTAGTCTGTGCTGCCTCTTGTTTCCAATTTTGGATCCTGAGTATTCAAACCCTGGTACATCCCAGGTACTGGAGTTGAATGTATTGAATGATGTCAAAGGCAAAAAGAAGTTCATCTATAAATACATAAGTGGAAAAAGAAAGACTAAGAAAAATGTTCTGCTGCTGAATGAGACAGGGTCCCTTGAGTCAAAGGATTAGGAAACAAGATGAAGTATGGAATGCTCTGTTCACCTCAGTCTTTGCTAGTAAAAGCAACCTTCAGAAACCTATGCCTTGGGTAGTTTGTCAGCCAGCTGCCTCCAGCTTGCATACAGGCAGGGTTAACCGTGGAGATGAAGGGATAGGAAGATACAGCAGTGGCTGCAGGCTCTCCACTTGTATTAGTCCCCATTTAAAGAAAGAAATGCACAATTCAAGGCCTTCCAGAACTATATTTTCAAATGTCTTGGTGGTAGCCTGTGGAATATTAAAGAGTGTAAGGTGTATGGCTGCAGTTAAACCGGAAGTATTAGGTGCGGCTCAGAATTGGCCATTTGATAACACAGTCGCTATTAACTGCAATTATCAATTGCCTATGGGGTGAACAGCCTAGGGCACAGAATGTAATTTATAGTGGCATGTGCAATGGACTGCTTGGTTTCCAGATGAAATTGTTACAAAAACACAGATGGAGAGATTACATCCCATGCACTCTAATTCTTCTTGGAAGTCCTATTGAAGCATTTTCTCTTCCAGCTTTTCCCTTTATATAAAAAAAAACCCAAACATATCTATCTATCTATCTACCTACCTACCTATCTGTCTATGCTGTGAAGAGATCTTGGGGAAAGGAAAAGAAGCTCTATTGCTCTCAAGTGACACCTTAGGAGTGACTAGTTTTTGTTGTACATTGGCAAATTTAATACTGAACCTATAAAGAATTGAGACTATCTTCAATTTGAGAGCTGTTTTGGAAATGTGAAGGTGTGGCAGGAGTCATTGGAATGGGAAGGGCAGGAGGTCTGTATCCAACAGTGTTTTCCATTCAGTTGCAGAAAGCAAATCCACAGCATGCTGCCAATTTCTTGTCATTTGTCTGATAGTGGTGACATACCGTGGAGCACCAAACTGAGCGTCCCATAGATCTCCTGCATGTGTGGGAAGATGATGATGCATGTCTTGTAACAAAACAATACATAGGGGCTGTGCATCACTGAAGCCTCTTTCTGTTTCTTCATTTTCTAGCATTATCCTGAAGAAGAGTTTGTGTCTGTCATCCTAAAGCTACAAAACAATTTGGTTCTTCAGCGAGATGATAAAAAAATCCTGCCAAAACCACAACGCGTGGAAAAATTAAATATCAGGTCATAGCTCTGTGAAAAGGGTGATGTGGATTATCTGCAGATAAACTCCCAGGAACCCTGTTTAGCAGGGGCATCTCTTCTTTCCTCTGATCTCATTTATCATAGAATGTTCTGGAGAAATGTGTTTCATTTTGTAACTCACTTTAGAAAAGCAGTCAATCAATACTTGCTCTTCCATTTTCCCACATTGCCATGAGTTAATGTAATGTTCTTTATTTTGCTGGGTGTAGCAACAAAAATCCTGGAGCTGTTGCCCTCCTCCTAACTCCTCCTTCATGGTCGCCACAAGAGGTTGTGGTGTTTTGCTCCGCACAGGTGGCCTACTGTTTCCTTCTAATCCTTCATTTCCTTTCTAGCTTAAGCAGCTCCCAGCTTTTCAGCATTTTAGCCTTTTTTCCTCAGTTTCTTCAGCTACATCCAGGCTATTTTGAGGGGAGAGAAAGAAAGTGAGAATAAAGGATGTCCTTTAGGCCTCCGTGCTACTGAGGAGGGGTTAGAATACTAACATAAAGCAAAGAATTCAGTTTTGGCCAGGTACTTCTGCGGCATCTTTCACTGCAGTGTCAAAATGCCTCACAACTGTCTGTGAATTTATTCTTACTGGGCAACAGTCAGCTTCATATGTCACTGTTAATAGTTCCACACACCATGTAAAAAAACATAGAGAAATATTAATAGCCCAGATCATGCCCAAAATTTTACAATGAAACAGAGAAGATGGCTCAAGTCTAAGTTTATGTCACCAGCCATAATTCTAACACAAGACTTTTCTCCCAGTTCTCATGGTATTTGCCTGGTGGGGCTCTGCTTTTTCCTAAGGAAGGTATACACACTGAAAGGCTGAGTGTTCACCCTTTTATACTGGGTCTCTTGTAAAATTCATCTTGGAGTGAGATATGTTGTCAGGATATTTTGAACACCTTTGAGCAACTAGCACCCAAGCTGTGCACACAGCGGAACCCATCACAGATTTCCTGAGACATGAAAGAGAATCTTGACTCCAGAGCTGCTAGAAATAGGCAGTATGTCAGCCAGAGAAAGAATATTCTGCATAAAATTTACTCTGAATCAAGTTGCATCAGAACAACAGAGCCAAGATCAAACTTCTTCCTGAGATAAATAACGGAGAAACTAGCTAAAGGCTAGCTGCAGGCTCCCATAATTGAAGCTAATATGCTAATTGTTGCAAAGCTTGGACTCCAGCCAGGACATAAAGCTGTGTTGCAGCACTGGTAGATGATCTCTTAGCATTAATGGGTACAGAGTGATCTCTTTCCTTACAGCCCCTGTTTATATCTTATCTGTGATACCATGAGATGCTGCTGTCTCACTCAGGGGTGCTAAAATCTGCTGCAGTTGTGACAGCTGTTATGTATGGGAGCTACCCAATGAGTTGCAACAGGAAATTGCCCCTCCATCCTTAGACTCATTTTAGAAGATCCAACTGTTTATCTGATTCTCTTCAAAGATAGTAAAGGGACACACTTTGAATTGGTGAGATAATACAGACCATGAGCCAGCAATACACAGATGTGGTACAGGGTGTTCAAAAATGTGCATGAGATTGGCCTGAGAAAAACCAAGGAGCCAAAAGGACCCTGGAACAGACAGCAATAATACTGGTGAGCATGGCATTCCCTTGTTAGAGGTAAGATCTCATGTGGTACCATTAATGAATAATATTTTATAACATCTCCATTTGCCTCAAAGTCTCTGTCTTTTCCTGATGAATGATAACCTATAGTTAATGACTACTCCAATGGCAGTGTGACATCCTGGAGCACTGACCCTTTGGCAAGTAAATTCTAGTTATATAGACCTCTGCTGTGCATATCCTCAGTGCTGAGGCTCCCATGGCACATCCAATTAGTGCTTTACTCATGGCAAGGAACTCCAAGTTCAGGATGTAGGTTCATGTCTGTCTGAAGACTCAAATCTGCTTGACTGGGTTTTTCTGACAATCTTGACTAACTGAATACATCTCCTTTACTAGACTTGTAGTTGCTCACTTTGCTTAGCATGAGGTTGGCCATTTCCATTCACAAGAGCTCTTTAGTATTTCCCATTAACAATTATCTGCTCACACTAGCAGAGCAGGTATTTTATGCTGATACTGCTACGGCAGGTACTTGAACATATAAATAGAATCATACTTCAAAAATGTGACAGTATCACATGGTCGAATGCATGGAAGTGCTGAAGTGGGAAAAATTTATGCCATAATTATATGTGTGGTAGCATTACATTCAATGAAGTGGTAGGCCTGGTTAAACCCAAGAATGAAACACTTGTGGCAAGCTTGTGAAAAGAAGACACCAGGACCTGCTGAAAAGACTGTTTAAAACTTTTCTATAGAACCAGTGTCACAAATTCACACAGTTTACCAAAGGATCACTCCTATTGTGGCTAAGTATTCCTCTTGCCCAGATTCAATTGCAAGAGGAGATGATATTGCTGACATGAATGATATCAGATAAAGAATCCTCACTTAGAGAGGGCACACATCTGAAGTTGATTAGATAAACAGAGAACTAATGAACAGCTGAATAGAAGAGAATGTAAGAATAGAAGAGAGAATGAAAAAAGGCAGGTGAGGGTGAGGAAAGTGGGGCAGGAGCTCACAGGACTTTTTAGAGCCTGAGAAAGGGAGAGCTGATGGAGGCTTTGAGACTGAGGGTTGTTGGAGTTGGACGGGGGGGAGTGGAGTGGCACTAAGGCTTGTCACAGGGTCCATGGCCAGCAGCACCAAAGCACCACTGTCAAAGGTAAATCAGCATTACAGCAAATGGGCCCTGCAGGACAGTCACAGACTTCCACAAGTGCTATACCACTCTGTTCACACACATACGGACCCACACCATCATGACACAGCAAGAGTACAAGCTTTGGTTCTCATAAACTGTGACAAGAAAGATATAAAAAGGGTTTTGTAATCCCTACGGAGTGAATCCCTCGAGTGATCCAGAAAATTACCAACAGCCCAGCTGTTTCCAGACAGTGGAAGCTTTCAGGGCTGTACTGCACACAGAACCTAGTAATGGGCACAACCTAGTAATACTGTAATTCTGTATGGGGGTTTCCATTGCAAGCATTCTTGCAAAATCATCTTCTACTGGATCAAGATGGGAACAATATATACATGATATTTTTTATTTCTGTTTTAATTTTGCTTGTCTTCCCCATAGTCCAGACGCCATAGTGTGCTATGCTGTAGTGGAGACTGGAATTAGTATTTCTGTGTGCAAGATGCATCTCAAGAAAGTAGAAGCAGTATTTATTTTCTCATACACACAGACACGTATATGAAAATGACATATTTCCTGCTAAAAAAGACTGATTCCACATTCCTGCAGCATAGAATCATTGTTGTGGTTTAAGCCGTAACTCACACAGTTTGCTCACTCACTCCCCCCTCTTTCCCCCACTCCCAGAGGAATAGGAAGGAGAATCGAAAGAATGCAACTCCCACAGGCTGAGATAAGAACAGTTTAGTAACTAAAGTATAACACAGATCACTACTGCTACCACCAATAATAATAATGACAAGAGAAATAACAAGGGAAGAAAATACACCTGCTCACCACCCGATACCAAGCCTGACCCAGAAGTGAACCCCACCCTTCCAGGTCCCTGCTCCTCATTTTTACATCCTGGGCATGACATGCTGTGGTACGGAATACCTCTTTTGGTAGTTTGGGTCAAGTGTCCTATCTCTGCATCCTCCTGACTTCCCCTCCTCCCTTGCAGAGCATGAGGATCAGAAAGTCCTTGGTCAGACTAAACATTTCAGCAGTAACTAAAAACATCAGTGTTATCAGTGCTGTTCCCAGGCTGAAAGTCAAAAATACAGCACTGCACCAGCTGCTAAGGAGGAGGAAAATTCATATTCTATAGTTGTTACAGACAGATAATGCCAATGAAACTCTGGAGGCAAGAATAAATTTATGCCATTCTTGCACAGTATCTCATCATAGAAGTTATAGCAAGAGCACTTTTTCTTGAAATCCTAATGAATGCACCATTTTTTTAGATATGGCTTGACTTCATGCTGTCTTGAAAGAGTGATTGACTTTGATTTTTGAAACCCTGAACATGGCATAAGCAGTGCAAAGCAGTCTTTCACACTGGTAAAATATTATCCCTTGGAAACTTTTATTTACATTTAATCTTCTGCTTCATGCCTCCACTGATGCTGAAAATCATTAGTAAGTGCCATTTTGATGTGTTACCTCATGCAGTGAGTTACTGAAGTCAGCAGCAACAAACAGAATGAAGGCCAGTCTGTCTGCAGACCTGTATAACTTATCTATGTGTAACTTAGTTTGCTAGCAGGCTGTAGATTTACATTCCGAGTCTGTTCCAATGCCAGTTGAAGTCAATGACAGTCCACACTGACTTCAAGGAGTTTTAGAAGAGATCCCAATTCTTGGATGTGATGACATAAAGGTAAAAGTTTTATGTTTGTTTTTGGTGTGTGGTTTTTGGTTTTGTTTTTTTTGGGGTTTTTTTTTTTTTTTTGTGAAAATGATGGATGCAAGACAATAGAACAGATTACTGTCTGGTCAATAAGTGTTTCAGTGAATGAGGAGTTTCTAGCTGTGAAGCTGGAGCAGTCTATACATGGTGGTCAAGAGAAATAAAGGGGGAATTGTCCCTTTTGCCCAGATTTTGTGATTGTTTTTCCCTTTGTAATAGGATTTATTTTTTTACCTGGTTATAAAACTTTAAAGCTCTAACTTAAATTTATTAGGATTTGCATCCACTAAGAATCTGCACCAGAGATTTGGACCTTTCTGAAAAGCAGTAAAATAGAGTATATCAAAAAAGCCATGCAATGGTCCTGATTAATTGCAAGCTATTTTCCCTGATTTATAATGCACAGCAGGGCCATCAGTTCTACCAATTCTCCAGGGTCCCAAACTCCTTATTCTACCTTTTGAAAGCACCTAGAAGATGACATTAGTGATTCACTTGCTTCCAGCCAGCAGATTCTTGCCCTGATACACAGATTTGTGTTGCTGGTTGTCTTAGCATCTGTGACAGTCAGGTGTGACAATAAGTCTCCTGCCTCTTCAGAAAGCATTCATGACATTAAAGAAAAAGAAAAACAATGTACTGTACATTATTTATTTGTGGAATTATTTCTTTCTTGCTAGTCATTTTGTTCTTGCTTTGGGTTTCCTTCCTCTGGGTCCGAACCAACCCACTAAATTCAGTCATCAAAAACAGTCTGAACATGTAGATCTGTTTGGTTGTCCTGACTCAAGATCACATTCTCACTTACTAGGTGACTGCTGAATAAAAGGTCATACCAATGCTCTGTAATCCCATAGCATCCTTCGGCAAAGATTTCAACTTGTCAGGTACCTGCTGCAGAAAGGAACCTTTCCTTTGTGGTTCATTCTGAATCTGGCTCTCACCAGCTCAATTTGAAGCCCCACAGTTCTCATAGTGGGAAACAGTTCACAGTTGTGTCCTATTTACAATTCCCATTCCAATCATGATTTGTAAAGATCATTTGCACACCAAAATGATAATTCTTCCAAACTGAAAAGTCCTGGGCTGCTCAATTGCTTCTTATATAGAAGATATTTCCCATATCTTAGGGTCTTTCCTAATTCTATGTTTTCTTTCACAGGGGGGATAAACCAGCATATTTTTCAAGCTGTGGGCAGACCATGGAGTTGCACAGTAATATTGTCTATTCCACTCTCTATCTTCCTTACTAATGCCTAGCTTCTTTTTTTTCTTTTACTTTTTTTTTTTCCCTGACTGCTACTGAGCGACACACTGATAATATTCATGAAACAATCTCACTTCTAAGTATTACTGCAGGGCTCAGAGCCCATCATTTAAGATGAGACATCAGAAGTACTTTTGTCCAGTGCTCATCACTTTACATTTATCTGTACTGAAAGCTATCAGCTGCTGTGATCTACTCAGGCACTCAGTTTTGTAAGTTCTGCAGTACTTCACAGTCAGTTCATTTATGAATATGCTAACCAGAACAGAGTCCTGCCATTGTGGTTTTTCACTCCTATTCTCTGTTTTTTTTTATGGTTTTAGAAGTGCTAAGGAAATCAAATGTGAGGAAATTTGCAGAAGGCCGTTTGGAAGTACAGATGCATTGCATCAGCCAGATCACGCTTATTCAGTTCCATGGAGCCTGCAAGGTAAAGTCATCCTCTCTAAAAAAAAGCAACACGTGAACTCTTCCTTAATCATACTTATTCAAGAGTCTGTTTTCTGCAGTATTAATATGCTATTGATGCCAATGGAAGGCATCAGGATTTCATACTGGGTTTCCACAATTCTCCCTGAAACTGCTTTTTTAGTTAGTATCTAATAAATATACCTTCAAGTCCTCAGGTGTGTGCACAGTTTTAAGCAAATTATGCACCTATTTTAGAAATCAAACTATTTCATTGTGAAGGAGTTCCAGAGAAAGGAAAGATGCATTGCCTAATCTTACACTGGAGAAAGTCTTGGGTCTAGATCCAGGCTCAGCTGCACAATTCAAGTATTTATCATCATAAATTGCCAAAAGCAAGCTATGCCAGAGTGCATTCGTAGGACAATGTTAGACAGCCAATGTGATACAAACACTCTTTCAAAGATTGTGGAAACACTGATGGTTTTCTTCTGTGATTTTTGCATGAGTGGGATTTGGAGGATTCAGATACTCATTTACGAACTCAGAACAGCCTAATGTTCCTTTAAAGTACAAGCAACATTAGAAAAGTTCTGGAAGAAATTCAGCCTGTTCCTGTTTCCCTAGGATTCTTTCAGGTTAAGTAGATTATCATGAAATGGTATTGACAATTGACAAGGCAATTGCACAGGGTACAACTCTGTCCATCAGCTGAGCAGAGGTAATTAGATTGAAAACCTGGCTGCATTAGTCTAATCCAATACTGTACTGGATTGTACAATCAGTTATACATCATAACATCTCAGCACTGGGTCGAATCAGTATCTGTTTTCAGCAGAAAAATTGTGCAGGGGATGCGAATAATAGGAATGCTTTTTGGAGTGTGTCTGCAGCTTGCACTGCAAGAAATGATGACAATTGGTTTTCATCTGGAGTAATTACAGCTCAGTGACCAGTAGCTGTGCAATTACTCAGAGGAAATCCTCTTGAGGGAAACAGATCTCAGCTTTAAGAAGAAAACATATCCAATATCAATTCTTTACATGTGGTAGGAAAACATTTTCTCTCCCCAAAGAAGGAAACAGCAATGAAAACAGAACAGGCTTACTTAGCCAAGACCCACTGTGTGGAGAAAAAAAAAATCTGAATCTTACAGTGTCTGCTTTGGTAACTATGGTGCCATGAACTTCTGAAACAGATGAAAAAGAGAGGGAAGGTAGTTCTGACAAAGTGCTTTGTCATCTTCATTGCACATCAGAGAGTGCTCAGGGAAAACAAAGTATTATGCATTTGGTAAGAAATGGTAGAGTGAATGCAATTTATGATACATACTTTGCAAGACATTGTGGGAATATTCTATCTTGAAATTAACTTAGAATGGTTTTGACCCCCAGGAAGGCTATTTTAAGCAGAAAGAAGGTGCTAATTCAAGAACATGTCTAGACTATGAACTCAGGACATTCACAGAGAGGGGAAGGAGTTATTGATACTTCAGAGTGCGATTCCAGAAAATGAGGTAGTAAGGATAGGATATTAATAATTAGAGCCATATTTTATAAAGGGCTCTCTACTATCAAAGCCCCCGTGTTGCTGAAGTAAGGAACCAAACAAGATGAGGAAAGAGAATTCTGGAACAAAAGAAAGAAATGTAGTGCCAGGTGGCATTGCCTTACAGTGAAAGACCATCTTTTATGTCATTTTTCTGTTACAGGTATAAGCCTTGAAGATAGTCTGTGAAATCTGTGCAGAACCACACTCAGGAATTAACTTTATCAGTAAGATCTTGTAGAATTCAGCCTGCAAAAATTTGGTCTTTCAACAAAACTATCCACAAAACTTATAAAACAGACACTTTTTTCTTTGTTTCTCCCAAGACTGCCATGAAGTAAAATCACAGCTCTAGCACAGTGTGACAACTTTTGCTGTTTCTTCTACTTGGAACCCAGATGAGGATCAGCTCTCAAGAAGAAAAAAAAGGCTCATTTGGGAAGTGCCATTAATAGCCATGTAAAAATTAATACTTAACACAAAGAGACATTAGCGTATTTTATGGCTAGATTTTAGTACCTACTGTCTGCATAACAGAGCTGTGAAATATTCTCTAGATGGACCGTGAAAGCTTCTAGACAGGTATCATAGCAGGGCTCATTGCCACCTTCACTGCAAGCCCTTTTCCAGGCAGAGGTGTCTGACGTGGGGGACTTGTGAATTACTGAGTCAAATTTGCCTTTGGTGAAACTTCATTTATCCCCAGGTAGCACTGATACGTGATCTTTATCAAACTAACAGTTTTGTGGAGAGCTTTTTGAGTTGCAGAATCTTCTATTTCTTTATACGTTTTATCTATGTCAACCCCCTCCAAAAAAAGTACCAAATGTATTTTTGGTATAGTTGAAGTCTATCTTGAGGATTTATTGCTATGTATTCAAGCTCTCAGTCAATAAAGAGCTTTTTATCACATATATTTATTATAACAAAATAACATTTGTTTAGAATACAATATCTAATGTCTGGCTCAGTACAGAGAAGGCAGATTAAGTCTGAGTTTAACTCCCATAGCTTTTTTTACTGACTGAGCTACATCCTCATAGAGATTGTAATTTTGGCAGCAGTAGCAATAATAATTTCTTTAGTAAATCACAACACACTCCCAAAATAGAAGGAGCTGTGTAATTTCCTGAACAAATGGAAAAATAATTTTGTAGGATTGGTAAAGATAGCAGTAATTGTTGCAGGGCACATGCAGTTTATGTGAATAACCTCAGCTGCTTATGATATGACTATCAGAAGACAGCAGGGAAGTGGAATCTGTAATAAACACAAGTGTATCATCGTTTAAAAGAACAACTTTTTTCTTGCTAAAAATGTAAGAGTGCAGAAAGTGATGAAGTGACTGCTTCAGAAGCAATGAAGTGCAGAACACAGGTCACATCATCGAGACAGCAATGCGGATGATGTTTTTTCAGGTCCACTTATTGGAGGCTGTTATTGACAAGTATGAATATTTTTTCTTTTTTCTTTTTTTTTTATTAAAAATGCCACCAGTATGTCAACACACGGAGATATTAAAATGTTGCAGTGGTTGTTCCTGGCTGCATGGGTAGGTGGATAGCCCATTAGTTTTTTGTTTACTTGCTTACTTAGAAAGCATCATGAGATTACATCAGGAATATTGGAAAAGATAGAAAATGTTTAAACATAGAGTAGTGCAAATTTGGCAAAAAAAAATATTTGCAACAGACTATGCAAATACTAATCTAGGGAGATAAAGCTGTCTCTGCATTAATACAGTATGAAAATGACTGTAGTTCCAAATAAACTTCTAGTTCACATGCTGCATAATACAGACAGGGAAACTGTGTACAACTCCTGATATGGCCTTGATTGTGTACCATGAGAACTTAAATTCTTTTTTTCAGTTTTGGCAATGCTTTCTTAAATTACAAGGCAGTTTTCATTTCATCACTGTTGAGTGCATGGAAAGGTTGAGGAATTTCTCTGCAAGGTAGTTATCTCCAAAACCCTGCAAAGGAAGGAGTGGGAAAATATTGATCTTATATTAGAAGCTATATTTGTATTTTAGGCTACCGTTGCTTATTTAGCCAAGATAGGGGTGATGAAAAGACATTTTGGTAACTGAAACTTCATTCTTTTCTTTCACAATTATAACTTTTACAATGTCTTAAAATTAGAATAATGAAGTCTTGTAATACTTTAGTTGATCAAATACAGATTTTTTCACCTCCCCCCAAAAAAATAATTAGGAAATCCTCAGCATTTCTGAAGGACAAAAAATTAACGAGTATCTGGATGCAGATTTTTTGCATACAAAACAATCTGTGATCACTTCAGTGTCCTATATGAAAACCTGTCTGTTCTGGAATAGGCTAACATGTTGCCTTCACATCATATTTCTTTCATATCTATGAAGTTTCTTTTTTGCAATCCAACCTAAAATGTGGCACTAGAAAGGATATTTCCTTCTGTGAGCAAACTTGGACATTGTACAAAAAGGGCACTGAATATTGATTCTCTTAAGGCAACGCTTCAAATAAGATTTGTTTCAGTTGCATGCAAGTATTTTAACAGCCGATTGAAAAAGAAAGGGATTAAAAATTATAACTTACATTTTAAATAACAAATTTAATTTTATGACAATGGAATTGTTTAAGTGAGGACAGCAAATGCACATTTAAAGAAAACTACATGATATGTTATGAAAAACAGTGTTTTCATAGATGCTCCTTACTGTCCTTTATTCTTCATGTGGCTGTCTCTGGTACTAGGACTAACTCAGTTTGTTTGTAAACTTGCATTTAAATCTGCGAACTAGCAATTCAGGATGTCAGTGTAGTATCCTTCAAAGAGACCAAGCAGCACTAAAGAAAGATATCAAATGTTAATGGCTACTTAGGATGACTTTGTGTTTTCTTTGCTTATACAATCTTGCTTTCAATATTATAATCAGGAAGGAAAACATTTGTCTCACTAGAATAAACTTGTAGTGTTTTTTTGCATTTAAGCTCTTCTGATGTTACAAGTGACTCAGGATACAGCTGGTAAACCTGAACACTTAGACAACTGCATATTGTGTAACACAGCTTTATCATTTTTAAAAGAGACTACCATCAGCTCCCAGTGTCTCAGTTTCAGGTCCCTGCCCTCTCCATTCTCCTGATGGAACTGTGGGTGGTGACCGGCCCTGTAAGCAGTGACATGAAGACAGTTAAAAAGAAGCCTGCAAACATGTTCTCTGCAGAAGGCACAGCCTTGCCCTCCAGAGCTGGACCTTCCTGCAGGGACACGACAAGGCAGACTGCTGATAAGAGAGAGGAATTTCAGCGCAGACCCATGTCCCTGGAATTTTGGTGATGGAGGAAATAGCTGGCATTCACATTCCCAGCACCCTGAACTTTGCCCTGGCCACGCAGAACGCTATACCTTTGAGCTTTGACAAATAAATGAGAATTGGTCTGAAGCTGTATCTGTTTCATGGCTTTTACAGGGAAATCTAAGAGGCTCATGTAGGCAGTTTCATGAAAAGCATGTTTCCACCTATCTGCTAGCCTTGAAATGCTTACATGTTCAAAGTGAAAAATCATGCCTTAAACCACATCGGTTTTAGACTAAGCCATGGCAGTGAGCATGTCACTTCTGCTTAAGAGCTGAAACGCCTGCCAGGATGTAACCTTCTACTTAAACTTCCCTGAAAGAAGGTCTGTGTTCCATGGTGGGTAGCAGCAGTCCAGACTTCTCTTTGATAGTAGCTGGAATTATGAATACATTTACATTATTCAGTGTTAGTCTCTTTCAGTTAATAGTTGTAGATATATGCAGTACTGGCATATTGTTCCAGGTATAGCAGCACACTGTGACAGGTCAGTGAAACTCTATAAAGCAGTCAAGAAGGATAGCTAACCAGGAAACAATCTGCCAATATTGTGGGGTGATAAACATGTTTAATTAAAGAGGTTAAAAGTGATCAAGGACCAGTGCCCTATATAGCACTGCATAAAGGCTAAGCAAGCATTTGGTGCTGGACTCTACAGAATGAATCCATAACAAAAGAAACTCCTTGGTTACAGACTAGTCATATACCAGGGAGAAAATACTGGGAGTGAATCATGCTTCTAATCTAAAAACCAAGGGCGCAGAAAGACCCACGAATGTGAAGATAAAGAACAGCAAATTCAAACTAACCCAAGAAGCATGTTATTCTGGTAGGAGTGATTGAAACAAACTGTCAGACAAAATGATAGATTCTCCATCTTTCAATGTCTTCCAGAGCAGACATGACCCCTGAAGATGTGTCTTTTTGCCAGCTACAAGTTACTCAAAGGACAGTTTGGAGGACAGTTGACTTGCTGACTTGATGAAGATCCTCTCTGGCTTCAAACTGTCTAAACGTGGTGAACTGCCACAGATCTTACAGGTAAGACACAAAAGGTGCCACAGGTTTTCTTCTGCAAGATGAAGGAAGGAAGAGGAACAAAAAGTACCATGGTGCAAACAGAAGCCTGGGAGAAGTAAAGCTTCTGTGCAGGTATGTCTAAAACAAATCAGATGTGAGATGGAAATAATTAGATTATACTCTTAGGGTGCAAGGAGGATATGTGATCTTCTGTATGATGCTTTACACATGAGATCCCCTGTTAGCTTAAGTATGCATTAATTCAGCTGCAGTATGCTCAAACCAGAGCAAATCCACAAAGCAGTGATATGAAAACAGCTGGAGTGCTCTTGTAATTACTAGGAGCCCTCTCTGTATGGGATGTTGGAGCTCAGAGATGAATGTAAAATGTACTGACATTTGTGCAACTACAGTACAGAAGGCATGTGGCAGGTGCCTACCTGCATATAACCACTCTCCTGGCCAGTTCCCTATTTTTAAAAGGTGTAAGGCTCTCACAAGCATGCTGTGTGTTCACCTGGTGCATAGGAAACAGTTTGGTGCTATACAACAGGGAAAAAAATGTGCCTCAGTCTCAGGGGCTCAACTCCTGAATTAACTTCAGAGTTGATAACACTACCTTCATCTCAGGGAATATGCTGATTTCCAGCACCCACACAGCTCCCTGTCTGGTTTGGGAAGCTGTGTTGGCAGTTTCTAGCAGGCAGTGTTATGCTTCCACAGACGGGCAGCAAAGATGGTACAGCTGAAGTGGTGGTGGTTGGTTGAATCCATGAAACAGGAAAATGTGAACACCATGTGGCTGCACCTACAAGCTGGTTTTGGTTATGTCACTACAGGATATATAGGAGAGGGTGGGGTGAGGCTTACATGACCGATTCACATGCCCCCAAGGTCTATGCAAAGGTTTTAGACCAGCAGTAAATATTTGCTTCAGGTTTTATTCCCTTTTCTTTTTGGTATAGAGCTTTTGTAACATGTCATTTGCTTGTACTGCTAAAATCATGTAGCCTTAATCCTTTTTTGCTAAACAGGACTCAGTGTGATCATTATCTTGCAAAGGTTCAAATCTTTGTCATTTCCTTGGCACTACCATTACACTGATGCTATCAGTGGAAGAGCAGAAGCTACTCTGAGCTGTTACAGATTCATCATTAGCATAGAATCCTATTGATTCTCTGTTATCTTTTTTGCCAAAGCTGAGCTACATGGACAGCATCATCGTTCAGCACTGAGTTTAAATTGTAAGTACTATAGCTCATTTTCAGTGCAGTTTGCCTCAAAGTAGAGTTGATAGCAGGAAATATCCACAAATATGTTTGACTCTTTAAGATTCAGTGTATTCAAGTGTTAAGTGATTTTTTTGCTCCATGGTAGATAGATAGGCAAGTTCTAAGTGGATTTTTACTTTGAGCATTGCCTGCAGATTTGTATGAGTACATCTTTCCCTGGGGATGTACATAATCTCCTTTCCCATCAAGGGGAGTGTAATTACAGAAGAGTGTGGTATGACAGATGTGGGTATTACAAACAGATTGTCAGTGCTTTCTGAATGAAAGGCATTTGTTTCTTTCCTACTAAATACTGATGAAATGATCTGTGCATCTCTGCATTTTAAGTTTTCATCCTGGTATCAGTTCCAAATCCTTCCAACACTCTATTTTAGCCAAGCACTGATAACTATATGCTGTAATGTGTATCATTCTTCCTTCCATTCTCTGTCTGCTCATTTGTTCTTGCCTCCCTTCTCCTGCTCTAGTTGTGACTGGGAACCCTTATTTGTTTTCAAATGGAAAACAGTCTAGATTTACATTTGTCAAGTATGTCATCCAATCTTTCATTTACTGCCTTTTTACACATTACTAGGTTCTGCATTTTTTTCTGTTGAGAGAAATGTCTTGAACCTTTACACCTTTTCATTGTGTATTAATGTAACTGTTCAAATCACATAGCTGATGGATCATATCTCCTGAGAGTCCACTTCTTATTATTACAAAGCTGTAGCAAAATTGGAGAAGCACTCTGCCTTGCAGTACATTTTACACTTACATGAACATATAAACTGAAGACTTTTTATTCCTAAAGGTCCCACTTCCTTGTAATTAATTTCATGATAAATAAAATGAAGGGCTATGCATTTTACCTCTGACTTGGAAAACAAAAAAACAGAAGAAAACTCAAAAACTAAAGCAAATCTCCATTGAAGTTTAAACGGCTTCTTTTTAGCGGAATAACAGTAAAAACTATAACATTTTGGATCCAAATGCACATGCAGCTAGAGGAACTTGATGTCCATGTATCCTTTCAAGTCCTTCTGCCAAATCTTGTCCTGTTTTTTACTTTTTCCCATTGAGCAGATTTGTGTCACTATTGCAGCACCCTGTTGACATTGAAGCTGCTGAGATGCAGGAGTGTGTGCCATGCTGCGGATATGGAGGGGAGCAGCAGAAATGCAGGTGGAGATGCAAGGTGGACAGTTCTGGGCTGTAACAACTTCAGTTTCAGCTGCCCATGGGCCTGAGCCTGACAGTTCTCCCTTTAGCACATAACTTGGCCTTGGGAATACCAAGCAAAATCCAGCCTCTGACTCCTTATACATTGCAGTTTGCAACTGTCAGTCTGTATGAATCAGGACCACAGGGAAGTGAACCTGAGAACATTAACCAAACACTGACTTCTCTCTTCCTGCTTATGCGGAAGGGCTGCAGGGTTGTTTTGCGAGTACTGCCTAACACAAAGCACAGACTGAATCTTAGTGGGACTTTCTCCAGTGTTTCTTGCAGGCATGTTTGTGTACATTGGAAAGCTAAGGACCTGCCAAGTGAAGAATTCCCTGGTCCAGACCTCCCCCCAGCCCAATCTCAGTCCTTCCATGGTAATTCTCCTTGTAGGGAGCAATTTTGGAAAAGGTATTTCACAAGGAGAAATATGCTACTTCATATAGCTCCTGGCATCCCAATTCTAGTGCAATAGGATCCCTCAGGAGCTCCTGCATGGCTCCAAACATGGAAATGTGGGCTAATCCTCTTTCTAATTATTTGGTTTTACCATAAGAGTGTTCATTGGAAATGTTAATGTTACAGACTCCATTCCAGACTAAGTCACTCTGCAAACTGTCTCTCAGTATTAGGCTAATACCATACAATTCCCCATAGAATCACAGAATGGTTTAGTTTGGAAGGGACCTTAAAGCTCATCTAGTCCCATCTCCCTGCCACAGGCAGGGACACCTTCCACTAGATCAGATTGCTCAAGGACTCCCCTTTCCCTATGGAACAGGGGACATAGGACATGCCACTCCTTCAGGAAGCAGAAATAAGGCAATACAGCGCCTTGCTTCAGTCTGATGCTACAGGAGCTGAGCACATGCCTTGCTCCTACCAGCAGCTTTGTGAGTGAGGTGGTGGGTAAGATTTGTTTGCAGGTGTATTGAAACGCTGTGAACAACAGTCTTGACTGGTGAAGAAAGGCCTGCATTCACAAGGTAAATTAACTGGGATAAATCACACAAGAGACTCCAATTTCCTTCAATGCACCTGTTCACAGGAGGTGCAACCGAACCAAGAAGCCAACAGAAAGAGCAACTCAGAAAGAATGAGGTGAAAAATGTTCTTTCCCAGTGGTTGCTGTTGCTATGTTGGCTGTGTGTTTAACCCAGCAGTCTGTTAGAACGGATTTCATCTCAGATCTGAGCATTTTTCTACATTTTGGGTTCATATTTACATAAGTTAAGGTTAATAGACCTGACAACTCCTTCATGTTCTCACCAGGGAGCAGTCACTCATAAGCCGTAGGGGGAACTGAAACAATGTTCTCCACAGAAAGTGTACATCACACATTCCTCCCTAGTAACAGCCCTCAGTCCCTGTCGGTGCAAGTCAGCACTATATGCCTCAAGTAAATGCCTCAGCCATGCTAATTTGCACCACCTGCAAATGTGACTGCTTATTCTTGCTGCTTTCTTCCAGTAACCACAGTGGTGCCTCAATAATTTCTCAATCCACTTTGTTCTTTTAGAGCCTTTATTGGTGTTTTTCTTCTGAAATGTTATTTCTTTTGTGCTTGTGCTATAGAGCCCAAGCTTTAAGTGCTCTATCTCGCCTTTTATTCCCCATCAAAAAGCAGATTTTTAAGAGCACAGGCAGAAAGGAGAGGTCAGGCAAGAGGTGCCTTCAGCCATTTGTAAGGTTGCATACCTTTAAAAACTAGAATTATACAGGAAATTCATTCAAGAGAGAATTGAATTGAATTTTGAAGAGTAATACCTGATCTGGGGAAGTATGAATCTGCGTTCCTCCCAGGGCTGTCAGGGTATCTGAGACAGGTACATTAGTGAGTCTGAGACACTGTTTTTGCAGCTTTCTTCCCTCCCAGACTATGGAAAACCACTCAGGCAGATTTTAAAGGTTCAAGTGACAAGGCCTAAGGAGTGAGCTCTTTTGAGCTGAACTGCAGTAAAGAGCCATATGCCTGCTGTTAACCTAAAATAAATGTGAACTAAAATGCAGTTGCTAAATGGAGGAATTTAAGGTAAAGTATTTTATTTGCATTTAAAACAGTAAAACAGTATGGGCTGGTCTTTTGCATAAGCTGACATGTGGCATCTTGTCGCTGAGGGAACCAAATCCTATCTTGTGTCCACATAGGGAGTACTCTCCTTTCTTCCAGGTTCAGTACAAGGAAGCAGAAACTGAAAGCTAATGACAGCATTTAAAAGTCTCTGCTTTACAGACTAATTTTCCCAACGGTTCATCCACAAAGCTTGCCAGGTATTTTATTAGGTAGTTTAGTTGCATTCCTTTATGTTTTTGCCTTTAAAGAAGTCTAGCTCAATCACTGCAGTGCTCACCTATGAAAAGATCTTCTACCCCAGCACTTTGACTTTAGAGTTCTCCATAGTAAGTGGCTCCCCAAAGCAGATGATAGCTAGACTAGTGTGCAGTGGTCAAGTTCTTGCTGTAAGCAGTCTTCTGGTGGCAAGTGTGAGTCAGCCTTTGTTAGTACCTTGTATTAGCCTCTGTAATAGACACTGAGCTTTCCATGGGAGTCCCAGCAACAAATGGTGCACGTGGCCGAGTGCTAATCATAGTTCTTTATTTGCAGACAAGATTTCCTCTCACTATGACTATCTTGTTTCTTCACCTCCAGCTCCACCCCAAGTGTAACCTGGTGTTTTGGAAGACCAGGAGCAGAAGTGTCATGTCTTGTCACTAACGCACCTTTGTAATCTTACATTGTATCTTGTTTGCCATGTGGGGTTTTTTTCATCAAGAGGTTCTAGTTCACATCCCCTTTGTGAAGTTTTAATTTAGTTCTTTGGCAGACAAAACTCATATGGTGATTAATGCAGGAAGAAAGATTGGGTGAAAGTCAAATAAGGTCTCAAATATTTGTCCCCAAGTACAAATGCTAAATGTAAATGCAAACAGGAAGGGTAGACTCAGGGTGTGTGTGGTAATTCTGAATTGCATACAGCTTTCCTGCAGGGGTGAATAAATTCGGAATGTTTTTAGAGACAGGTTGAATAGCACATAGTCCTGGTTTCAGCTGGAAGTTATATTTTTCTCCTTCCTAGTAGCTAGTGCAGAGCTGTGTTTCGGCTTCAGTCTGAGAACACTGATAGCACACTGATGTTTTAGTTGTTGCTCCATAGCACTTATCCTGATCATGGACTTTTCAGTCTCATGCCCTATCAGAAGAGGAATATAAGAAGCCAGGAGGAAGCAGAGACAGGACACTTGACCCAAACTAGCCAAGGGAGTATTCCATACCACAGCATGTCATGGCCAGTATATAAACTGGGAGGAGTTACCCATAAGGAGCTGATGACTGCTTGAGTCGGGCTGGTTATCAGTCAGCCAGGAGTGAGCAATTGTACTGTGCAAACCTTGGGTTAATTGTTTCTTTCTTTCCCTTTCTCCTTTTTAGTTTTATATTCTCCCCCCCTTGATACTTCCCTTGTCATCATCATCATTATTAATAGCAGTTCTGTATTATACTTTTGTTACTGGACTGTTCTTATCTCAACCCATGGGGTTTACATTCTTTCGATTCTCCTCCCCATCCCACCTGGAGCGGGAGTCAGGGGAGAGGTGAGCTAATGGCCGTGTGGTGCTGAGTTACTGGCTGGCTTTAAGCCATGACAAGTATGATGCTGCATTTGTCCTCAGTTTTTACCACAACTGAGAAGAGTGAAAAATTGCCTCATCTATAAGGGCTTAGAATATAATGAATAAGAATGAGCTTCTCTGTCAGTCCTAATAGCTTTCCCGATGAACAGATAGCTGCAGTGGAAGAAATGTCACTTATTCCAGCAGTTACAGCGTAGCTCCAGTTAACCACAAGTTTCTCTCTGTGGATGGGCTGGTTGACTGGAAGTACAGACACTGTACCGTAGGCCAGGAAGCATCAGTTACAGACATCTCTCTATAGAGCTATAGAGGCACATAAAGAGAGGCAAGACATACATGCATGAAGAGGAGAAAAAGGCTATAAAACAGCCTACAAACTGTTGTGCTCCATCATTTTAAATACATGAAGTGAAATTTAAACTAAACTTTGCATACACTAATGCCAAATTTGCCTAAAAGATGTTAAGTCCCTAAACCCACAGGTTTATTTAACCTCTAGGGCAGTGGTACATGTTACATACCACTAAACAGTGATTTGTGTAATGAGTTGTTTGCTTTCATCTTTAGGTACGTTTCTTTTTATTGGAATGGAGCAGAATGATATTACTGCCTGCACTGTTAATAACTCTAAATATACTGCCATCTACATGCTGCTGGTTGTAGGAGTCTAAGGAAAAGCTATGAAAAAAATTAGGTGAACACAGTCCCTGATGGATTCTCTCCAGAATTTTTATTATCTTTGTACAATTTAAAAGATTTTTTTGCTTTGTTTTGTCAACAAGGGCTTCAGGATGTCACTTGCAAATTATCAAGCTAAAATTCTCCTGAGCCAAAATACCATCCAAGGTTTTCTTCGATTGCATAATGCCATGTGCATCATTTTGTATAAACAGCAAGCCTTCCTACAGCAAGCAAAACTGTCTTCCCCAGTGCGTGTTGTGTTTCCAGTCAGAGCAACCTCCCATTTTAGCAATCTGCTATTAAAAGGCTACTTCAAAATCATACTTGGCACCTTTCCCTACATGGTTGCAGCAACAAGATCAAACAGAAGTGCTTTGTTTGGCAGCGGTAGCTTCACTCTTTAGCTGGATAGGGGATCAGACACTGGTCAACAACAGGCTGTACCAAAGACCCACTCACTGCTTCCCTCCAGTGACAATTGTTGCTATTAATACTCTTCATCTGACTTAAAGGGCGAGAAAGCCTTTAGCCTCAGATAAGTGGTAAAGGTTCATCAATGACCATGCACTCAATAAGGAAAGGTAACATTTCTCTTTCTCCTGTTAATGCATTGAGAATGGAAGTTACTTAGAGCTGAATATGTCTTCTTTGTACAAAGTATTTTGCATTTATGCAAAATGTACTATGAGAGGACCAGTCTCTGGTTGCTTAGCCCAGGCTGCTAATCTTTACCAACAACAACATAGCTCATAATAACAATTCATTGCAATGAGTGATGGTTTCCTGTAATTTGCTCATTATTTTACAGACTGTGTCTTATAGGTTATAGCTTTCAAAAGCAACTGAAGAATGAGACAGTTTTGAAGGTCTTGGTTCCTGAAAATCAAATCTTTTAATGAGACTTAATTTAAGTGGTTTAAGAGAAAAAAATAAATTATTGTGATCACAAATCACTTCTGGACTATGCAACAGACTCCCTTGCTGTAAGTTATTAGTGAATAGTTTGTAATGGATATTCCTGTGATTTGCAGCCCAGGAGTGTGACTAGGTACCCCCTTTCTTTACTTGTGCTGTCCTGTGAGATGACTGCCATTACAGGGGCCTGTTCTCTCCACCAACTCAGATTTTCTTTTCTCACCAAGCAAACTTCAGCCCGTGAACAGGCATCTGTTTTCTCTGAACATTAACACAAGCTGATTTTTTCTTGTGCAAATGTTTATGGAAAGCCAAACCAGGGCTTGACTGAATCAAAATGTGTCTGAAGAGCTACCATGGCATCTGAACATCCTTCTCCTGGCTTAACCTATCTCTGCTGTTGATTGATTGATCTATGACAGCAAGGCCCTCTTCATGGCTGCACTCCAGGCATTTTCTGGTACAGTGTTTATTAATGCCTCGCCAAGATGAAACATTTCTGAAGCAAGATTAGCATCAGTATTTACAAGCAGAGGGTTAGCTCTAGAAATAGCTCAATCAAAAGATGTCAGAGCAGGCAGCTATTTATGGAGAATAATTTGCAAGGGACACATACCCCCTCCCCAGCTGTGGCTGAAGTTTTACTGCTAGCATCAGGTTCACTGTCCAGTTCAAACCTAAAATGAAGAAAATGCATGTTTCCTTCCCAGAGTACAGCTATTTATTTTCTTCTACCTTTCTGCCTGCAAAAGTGCCTGTTGATTTCTTAACCTGTATATTTCTCTTCTAATGACTAATGACTAAGCCTTAAGCTGTGCCACTGCTGGCAAAACAGGGTCTGTGCCATGCTGAAGTGGACAGAAAAGCAATTACTTTTTCTTTTAATTGAAATAATCTCCAACCATGTCTTGCTAAGCAGAGCCTGCTCTTGTAACTGGCTGTGTGAAGACGGGAGGGATGGGAAGGAGTGTCCTGGGAGAGCAGACACTTTGGAAGTGCACAGAATTTATCTGAGCCCATGCATTCTTGGCCAAAGGCAATTTATGTGCCTTGGACTATCTTAAATAAGAGCATGATTTTTAAATCTAGCCTTCTATCCTCACAGGGCAAGTTCTTGGGAGATTCAACAGTCCTTTGTTTTCCATTCTGAAGAAACAACAGCCAATATCTCAGCTTTCAGTAAGAATATGCAGCCAAGCCTTGTTAATGCAATATAGCTGATTTGCAGTGTCGTGCTGTGAGCCTAATGGCGCTGTAACCTGAACCTGTAATGTGATCAAAACTGGCTTCAGGCAGAGTGCATGTCTTTAAAGTAAACACACAGACAAAAAGCAAAACCAAAGCTCAACCCCACCCCAAAACCAAGTAAAAAATTGCATCGGGAAAAGTGAGAAGGAAATGGCAATTATTCATTATTCTGTTTGAAACAGGAGCTTTTGCTAAACCCTGATCTGTATTCTACCTTACCTTTTACTGTCAGATGAATTTTGAAATCCAAGACAAAAATTGGTAGTTTAAGAAATTGCTCCCATTAAGCTATTTAGAGTTATCATCTAATCAAGAAATACGTTCTAAATCTGGCTTGTTTTTACTAGCTAAAGGGTTTTTTTAGAAAGATATGGTATGACAAGCAATACATGCATATGCCTTGTAGCTGAGTATCAGCCAAAGAGTTAATCCTTATGGAAAATGTGCATAACAGAGACTAGATCTCATGTAATTTTCTGTTTTCCTGTTGAGTAAAGTATCTGGGAACAACAAATGTGATACATTGCTGCTAGTAATGCTGTATCCTGTCCCTTTGTTTAATTACTGCAATTAATCTGTCTTTGTTTGGCAACAGCTAGGCTAGAAAGGACCAGCTGAATGCTTTATCAGGGACTGCTGTTTTGATTACTAAACTCACAGTCTTTTCTTTGACAGATAAAAATATTCAGCATTTCATTATAATATAAGTGGATGCTCTACAGTTCTTCAAAATGCAATTGTGTATTACCAAGGGAGTGGGAAAAATATTTGCTACAAAGCACTATTTTTGTAAACACAGTAGAAAAATGAAATTCAGTGTGTCTAGAACATTTTGCCCTGTTCTGTCTCTAAAAATGACACAGCTGTGTTTCACATTGTATGAAGCTCTCACACAAGCATTTAATTCACTCATTGTAAATCAAGCTACATAAAGATGATGCAATAATTAGGTCTGAAACAGATGGAAGACCTATTTTAGATAATACACTCACGAAAATAGAATATGCTGGCTTCCTTCAATTCTATACATTTTAGCCTAAAAAACCTGTAGTTTTGATCAGATGACAGTTACTGAAAATAATAGATTTAGCAAGATTTGCACAAATTTTCCTGAGACAGAAGCTCTTCAGTTTTGCAGTGCTGCATTTTTGTTGGCATTGATGTATTATCATAGAGCTCTATGTATAATATATTGGTTGTGATTCTAGGAAAACACAATGAAGAAATAACAATCTCATTGAAGCAATCTTCAGTTTTTCCATTGAATTCCAATGAATAGAATTTTATCCCACATAGACTGTAAGACCATGAGCTGCTCTAGTCTCAACTGGGCAAAGATCAGTCAAGTGAGCCATCTGGCCTTTATCTACTCTTATGTGAAGAGCCAGTCTGCATGTGCGTAGGAAAGGCAGAGCACACTGTACAACTGATTGCACCTTCAAAGGTAAGCCCTCTATTGCAAGTGAGGTTCCAGCATCTCTGTAAGAAGTAAAGGTTCTTTTTGTTCACTTTTCAGTGCTTGTTCTTGCAAGAGCCCAAGTAAGCAAAGTTCTCTATCTTTTTCAACTCCTCCAGCTGAAATATTGCTGGTGTCCCATCTGCCATAGCAGGTCCAAATGAAATCTGAACTTCACCTCTGCCAATTCTATCTGTTAAATATTTTACAGTGTTTATAGGGACATGCCAACATCATATGGAAGTGGTTAGTGTGCTCAGACCCTGGATCTGGATGATTTTCTTTTCAGAGTGATTGTATGCCTTACCCTTATTCCAAAAGTATTTTAAATTGTAAGAAACATGGGTCTTCTGACGTTCTACAGGTTTGTCATACTAATGGCTATTTGTGTCTCACACAGTTCTGTCCACTGTGAGGTGCTTTTTAATATTTACACATTGTACTACTTACAGGCACCACAGCACAACTCAGGTCAAGACTAGTGTTGGGGAAAACTACATTCAATGGCTGCATCCATTTGATTGGAAAACATAGTGTCTGTAAAATTAATGATGTGCTGACATTCTGATGCACAATTTTGCATTGGCTGGTAGGGCTGAAGAAATCCTTCTTTGGACCTATAACGTCACTTTCTTTAGCTCTCTGATTCAGGGAGTGAAGGCACATAGTTCAGACCATTACTTAGACTCAGTACAAATGAGAGCACATCAGGGAAATTATTAGCACTAATAACCCTCTATTTAATCTATACAGAGTCACCCAGCTGTGACTGGGTCAGCACTTGCTCCCTGAAGGTCCAGTTCAGCACCAGGAATATGTACATTTGTGTTTTACTAAATAAACTTCAGCCTGTGCTTAGAAGATCTCCTCCACATGGATACAAGTCAAATCACATACTTACACATAAAATTGCTTTATCAATGGTTAGTTCAAATCTAAGAATTTTAGAAGTGAGACATGGTGGTCTTGTTCACTTGAGGGAACATTCAGTGTCTACTTATTATTCTGAACAAACCCTAGCAGATTATAATTAATATTTTCTTTTATTACTGTGGTAATTGGGAATACTGCAGAGAGAAATTTTCTGTAGTCCAAAGAGCTTACAAGACAAACATAAGACAACAGATAGCAGGTAAGTGTGATGGAGATGTCAAAGTTGTTTCAGCAGTGAAACTGATGAATAAATGTTTTATTTTCTTTTGTTATTTAGAAAAAATAGATAAAAATCTCAGGATTGAACACAGTATTGCACCTAGCCCCAAATAAGAGCTTGTTATCGGTGCCTGGAAAACATGCAAAGACAATGAAGAGCTGGATTTTTCACAAAGATGCAACAGGTGCCAGGGCTGACATCTCTCTTACCCACTGCTCACAAATCTGGATTCTTCTTGGTTTGTTCCTGATAAGACCTGGGGACTCTCAGCTTCTCCTTTTACTCTATTATACTCAGTATTGACAGGTAAACAGCCCCTGAGACCCTTATTCTACAGAGGTATTTGGCCAAAAAGACTACAGGGGTGTTTGTGACATGCTTTTTCCTCCTTATTTTATATAAAACTAAAGTATCTAAATGGAGGGATTTTGCAAGCCAAATTCTTGCTCTCATTCCATGATGAAACTACTCACCAGGGAGGTGGGAAGGAGTTTTATCATCCTGAGTACCTGGGCAATGTGTCCACTATTGCACTGCAGCCTATCAGGCCAGATCGACAGTTAGGATGTCACAAGATATTGTGGGTGCTTCTGATAGCAGAAAAAACATGAGGACATGTTTAACAAGTGAGTGATGGAGTCTCCTAAAATAGGCTAATTCTGAGATGGAAACAAAAATCATAGAACTGCATACACATGCATATACAGAGAGAATTCATACTCCAAAGCAAGGTTCATACTCCAAAGCAAGGCTCTGAGGGCCTTCATATGGAAAATAAACAGCTTGTTTGATGTGATACTGAAGTAGAAATCAGCAGAAGGATTCAGAAACCTGATTGAAAGTCTTCTGTTGAAACTGCCTCCAAGGAGCAGAAGAGCAGAGACAGGCTGTGAGGCTTTGTAGTGTTGTAAGTTTGGCACAAGGATGCTACTCATAAGGGAGGTTGAAATCAGATGTCCAGGTCTCAGATCAGTTTTCATACAACCTATATACTACTCCACAGCATTTCTGCTACATTTCTGATGCATGATTTGTAGAAAAATGAATCTTGCTTCCAGAAGCAGTCTTCTCTACTTGCTCTTCATCTGTTGGTTGTGCTGCTAACTGCAGGCAGTGCGCTTATTTAGCACACTGCAGAGATGTGTCCCTTTGTTAGGTTTACAAATTCTTCAGCCGGAATGTGTGTGTTATTTGGTGTTACTAAATAGCTGATGTTGCAGGAGCACAATTGAGCCCTGGATTGTTTGCCAGCAGTTTGTAATAAGCCAAGGAAGAGCAAGAACATATAATCAAATCCATTATGACTACATTAAAATTACAGTAGAGAAAGGAAATTAAACAAACAAAAGTATTGCAAAAGTACAGCTAAGAACAATGAAGATATCTGAGCAATTTGCAAACACTTATTACAACTTACATAAGGACCACTTTCTTGCTTACTTTCAAACCGGGGACTGAACAGACTTTCCTTTTAAGGCTGCCATCAGATAAGGGCAACCTCTGTTAATACAGAATGGTATCAAATATAAATTTGTTTCTCAGCAGCTCTCTTAGATATTCTGGATCCTTTCCTTAAGTGGCCAAACTCTTCCTTCAGTCCTGACAATTTCTGCTACTGAGCAAAGAACACAATTGCAGGTCAGATGATAAAACTGTGGAGTAGTCTATGAACCTTAGCAAAATGAAATATTGAATATAGACAAATTTCAAATTTAAAGGAAAATACTGATTACTACAGAGATATAATGGGGAACCAGTTCTAAAATGCACTAATGCAGATATGCTTATCAGTGAGCAGGGAACAGAAGGTAGAAAAAGTAAGTAACTACACACAAGCCACTAGCAGAGGTACCAGTCTCCGCAGCAGGCAAATGGGAATGTTGTAAGTAAGCTCTGTTTCCCAGTTCTCCCTTATTTGACATTTGCTGGGAGAGAGTGGTTGGACAACATCACCCTTCCGCCCTGCACACCATGCTGCTGTGTGGCAGCAGCTGTATCTTGCCAAAGTGCAAACATGAATGGCATGTGCAAGCTCTTAACCAGCCAGAGAAGCATAGTGGTTACTGAAGGCCATGTTTTTAAGGGAATGGTCTCATGCGATGATTGCTATGAAATTTATTGCTACAGAAACTCTGTGTTTCTCTGCCAGCATTTTTTGTGAAATTTTCATAGCAGACTTCAGATGCTGTGCAAATGATATTGTCCTCCTTCTTTGCATAGTTCAGTCCTCAACAGATTTTAACACACAAGCTGTACTCAGTTTGCCTTCCAGAAGCCAATGGTATTTCCCTGTCACAGCTCCAAACATGGCAAATGGCTTCTTCAGAATGATGACTCTAAATAGCCGGAAATCTTTACTTTTCCCCCAGGTTTCCCCTCTGATAATTTTGCCATTTAGGGTTAAAGAACACTAGATAGCATCATAGCATTAAAACAGTAATTAGGTGCTGGAGGTACAGGTGAATTAAGCTTATTGAGACTGAAGTGGGAGGTGTCCCTGCCTATAGCAGGAGGGTTGGAACTAGATGATCTTAAGGTCCTTTCCAACCCTAACTAGTCTATGATTCTATGATTCTAATGGGAAGCAGTTGCAGACCTGTCCCACTGGAGCAGATCCAGTCATACCAGGAGGTATTTCTGTCTGCTCTCCACAAGGTTTTCTGCTCTTGTGTACCCAGGCGGTAAAAATTAGTTGAAGGGGAATTCTTATTATTCTTAGGCACAGCTCTGTTGATTCCAGGCAACATCAGCACTCTGGGAATTAAGTCAGTGCCTTCGAAAGTTAAACCATGGGGAGGGTTGCTGTTTTTGCAGCAGTTTTCAAGATCTGAAACACGTTTCAGGCTTCACAGAAAGAAAACCACTGAGCCTTTCTTCATACACAGAGAATGGCATGACAGTGGCCTTTTTCAGTGCAAAACCTGAGAAACTCATGTAAGAACACAGACACTAATTGCCTTGGTGAGAGGCTCTTGAGGTAAGTTCTGCAAGGGGAAGAGAAGATGATTAGAGGTCCTATCAGTCAGCAGTTGGCCAATAAGGGAGCTTTAGGACTCCAGCCTGGCCACACAAAACCTGCGGCCTTCCCAAGCCCAGCACAGCAGCATAGTGAGCGCCTAATATATGCCTGAGCCATATTTCAATTGTGAGCCTGAGATCGATTCACCTGTTATGGAGTGTCTGGCTACAAGTACTCTGTGCTATGCAGAGATGCAGGGACAGGATGAGTAAAGCCCAGGACTGTGCCATCACCTCCCTCTGTGTGATCAGGCTATGAACAGCACATGTATCATCACTTATCCCTTGCTTGTGACAAGCACTAGGTAGCTGATGTCTAGAAGGGTGCACTCCAGAAAGACAGCATTTCAGCCTGTGGAAGCACATAGATGAGCTGCAGAAATTATGACAAATGGGCAATGGAGATGATGTGGCTTCTGCTCGGGCAATAGCCCATAGTGTGGTGCTCTGTGACTCCTTTACTGTACATTCAGATAACATTTGTATTCTTGAGGATGTATAAATTAGATTAAAAGAGAAGAGATAAAGCTTGCCATGCAGGATCAGGCTGTTGAGGTATCTGCACCAAAAATCTGTTCTAGGACCAGCTGCTCCAAATAAAAGGCTCACATAGTTCAATAAGAGGCATATAAGGGAATAAAATCTTCCCTATCTCCTTCTTCATAGAGACTTTGTTCTGCTTGAAGCTTGGCTGAATTTAGAGACTATTCAGATATTTTTCAAGGGGAAGAATAATGTGTAACATTAAAAGAGAAACTAATGAAGCATTTTTATAATGGAAATAATTTGTGCCTTTGTATGTTTGTATATTTTGTGAATATAAACATAAGTATTCTCATACATGTTTACATAAACATACGCAGACCTATATACATACTATATATAGTGCAACATGCTCAGTTTCCCCACAACTTGCCATGGAGATCTTTTATCTATCTATCTCTGTCTGGGTATGCCCTCTCTTCCCCTTTCTCATACTGTTTCGATAAAAAGCCAAAATCTATGGAAGGATAAAAATGCTGTATAAACATTTGAAATGTGAAAAGAAGGGAGAGAAAACCAGTTTTGCTTACCCAAAACTGTGAGGAATAAAATGAACGTTCATCAGTTCTGTATAAAGGCAGAGTTTCAAGTCAGGTGTAAACCTTTCTCAATGCTAAAGCAGATCAGGTTGTGGAATAAAACACCTGAAAAGATAATAGTCACATCAAAGGAGGGATTGTGGAGCTGGAGGTTGTGGAAATTGTGGGCATATTAGGATGCAGCTAAAGAGTCCAGGTAAAACTGGGCCAGTGACCTGACCCTGCCACCTCCACCTCGGGGTCAGTATTCACACACAGTTTTATGTGACTTCTGGCTTATCCACATGCAAGTAAAGCTGAAGTTACGTGAGGTGGATGACATATTAGAAACAGTTGATAACAGGCACAGGAGAAAGGGCTACTTAAAACTTGTAAATAACTGAACTGCTTTAAGACTGGTGTCAATGAAGTTTTTCTAAACTAATGTCCCAAGTACTATGAGCACTTAGGATGGAAGTTGTTAGAAAACTCCTGTATTTTTAAAATCAGTTAAGTGCTTTACTACAGTGGCAAACAGAAGGATAAGCCTTGCAGATTGAGTGCATTTGAAACAGAGGTTTGTATTGAAGACAGTCCTAATTTGTGTGTCAGGTTGTTTCAGGCTTTTTGGAAGAGCCACAATGTATACATGGTCGATAAAGAGAGCATAGAAGGTAGTAATCTTCAGTTTATGGTTACTGTATGTCATGTGCATTGCCAGGTGCTATCCTTTTGCTTAGGGATGTGTTGGTATTAGTGTAGCTGGTCTCCTAAACTGGGAACTCAGCAAATCTAATGATGGAGAGATTTCCCTTTTTGGCTTGCAGTGTAGTTGCATGAACGTTCATCATTATGTCCAAAGAGAAGAAGTTATCGGTAAGAAAATTATTTGAAAGGAGGTTCCAACAGTTTCCCAAGAAGAGGGCTGTGCTAAAAACAAATGCCTGTTTATCTACATGCATAGTGTGAAGATTATCACCTCAGGAAAGTAGCATACCATGTAGTTACATGATGCAGTTAATGCAGCATGAAGAATGCTGCTCCACACCTCTACATGCCACTGTGAGAATTAGCCTCCTGTCCCTTATAAACTCCTCACTGCTCTGACAAGAAAGGATTTGGAAAGCAGCTGCAGGCATGAAATGTGTTGCACAACAGCCATCACCTATGTACCACTGGGCTGCAGAGATTTTCTATTTTCATGTTTTCAGCTTTTCATTCCTGTAAAGAAACACATTAAAGCCCAAAGATGACTGGCTTGCCGTAGCCTCATTTGGGGCTTTCCTATTTATCCTACAGGCACAGGAGAAAGGGGGAATATCTCTTGCTAGTGAAGAGCAGGGTGAAGTCTATATTCAATATTGTTTACTAGAATAATATGCTGTGCTGCTAAAGAAAACCCAAAGTCACAGAATGGCCTGGAAAACAGAAAGAATACCTAAAATAATTCCTAGATCCCTCATCAGGCTGTGCTAATTATAGTCTGTTAACTTCTGCTCAGACTTGGAAACTGTGTGCATGAATATTTTAGTGAAACAAGCATGCAATATCTTGCATGCTTCTGCGCTTAAAAGGTTGTTTTTAAAAGCTGAAGTAAGCATATCTTCTGTGTGAATATGGAACAGAGCAGTACATTGTAATTGCAGCTGAGAATCCAACCAAGGACCACCCAGTCAGGGTATTACCTGAATGAAACACCTCATGTAGTATGCTTGAGAACACTTTCAGCACCTGTAGCTGCAGATTGGTGCTTGCCAAGTTTGCCTTTGTTTGAGGAGTAATTGAATTGTTCCCATCTTCCTGGAGACAGATTTGCATGTCCAGTAAATTACAGGGACCAGCAGGTAATTAGAGCTAAATGCTGTCATTTGCAACTGTATTTATTTAATTTACAATCTCATACTTACAGGTGTCTGAGCATTAGAAAGTGAGATGTGGACTCTCAAGCTGTTTAAAAACATCGGGCCCATGGTGCCTGACTAGGTCTAAATTAATGTAGCATTTTTTTGCTTGTATTTCTTACTGTCACGATTTGAACCAGCCCCTTGCATTCTCCCATTCACATTTGGCAATGGCTGACTCTTCTTAGCCCCTGCTAGATGGTTCCTCTGTGTCTCACATTGTCTAACTAGAACTCTTTCTTTTTTCCTCCCTGTGATTTGAAAACTATCATACCTAGCGTTGTTGTGCCCTGGAAGGTGAGTTTGGTTAGAAAGGCATGAGTCCCGAAGCTGGGATACTTCACATACAAATATGCTTGTACTAAAGGTTAGACATTTGCACCATCCACTTCTCTAGCCTGGGGTGCTGGATAGCTAATATGTGCAGTAGCTAAACAGCAGCCTTAGTTTTTCAAAGGTTACATTGTTTTTAGCTTATCTATGTTATGTTGAGCATAGTGTAACTGGCATTTCATGACTTCGGTGTTACCTTTATTTTGACAACAGTACAGAAATATCCATAAGATGCAATATCTTTAAGCTCTTTATGATGGTTATACTTACGGCAGCCCTGTAGAAAAAAAGCAGATTTAACTTTAGAAAAAAGAGTAAACGTTAATGTGGTCTGTGACATAAATATGAGCACTGTTCCCATTCTCTTCTACCTCTTCTCAGTCATTTAGCTGTCTGAAAAAATATCCATCTCTTTTCCATATGTGATAAGTTTTTTATGTGATATTTTAGGAAATCCTTTCTGTTGAACTGAAGGAAAGCAGCAAGGAAGGTAGAACACCTCCTCAGTTGTAAACTAGAGATTTCTTGGAGCCACCAAAATGGATAAAGATATTAAAAAATCCCAACATCACTAGGGAAATGATTCCCCTGGTGTAAGGATACAGCTCACTTTATATTTCAACTTTACATTTTCATAAAGCTGCTGCTTCATAGACATTAAATAGCAATATGGTACCTTTAAAAACAAAACAAAACAAAACAAAAAACTATTTCTTTTTTTTGTTTTGTTTTGTTTTGTTTTATATTGACAGAATAGCATAAGAAACATACTGTCAGAAAGGGGAAGAAAAGAGCTCATGAACTCTCAAAGGGTATGTGAGTCACATTATCCCTCTTGGTGAATATACAACAGTTTATGCCTTGACAAGGAGCATTCATTCATTTTCTTTTCTGCATACTTGCTGAGTGTGTGGGCAGGCTGTGATAAGGGGTACCTGATTTGACATTGCATGTATTTTTGACCTGCAAAGCCTGATATAGAGCAGAAAGTGTGGGTAGAGTGTGAGAGAAAGACTGAGAGCTGTTTAGCAGTTGAATGTAGATCTAAAAGGCAAGAAATCGCCAGCACTAACTGTGCTGCTACTACTGGTTTATGGAGTGGCCTTGGGCACTGTTAAAACTTAGCAAGTGTTTTGAGGTGGAGCTATGTGTTACTATTAAGATAGCATAATGAGGTTTTAATTAGGGTAAAATTGTCTACTTCTCTGCTGAGATGGAATGACTGTTGTAGATGTGAATATATGAATACACTACTGAAGCTGTAAAGAAAGCTATTGGTCCCTCTGACATGAAATCTTGAGAATGAGCCATAAAAGAGTTCCAGTAAGTATTACACTAGAGATAACATAATACTCTTACTTAAATGTTTTTGTATTTGCCAATGTTGCCATCAAAGGTAAATATACTTTAATTGATTTTTATTTATAATTCCTTCTGGTTGAAAAGATTGTTTTCATTCCAGTGCAATTTATATGAACCAACACATTCTCAAGACAGGGATAGAAACTTGGCAATATTTCCTTCTCATGTGAGCATTCAGCCAACTTTGACATTTTATACACTTTTAATTAAATCACTGTGATCTTTGTGAGCCAGTGTTTGATCTGACTGTTTTTTCAAGCTTGAAATCCAAAGGTAAATGTTTTTAACAAAAGTGCGCAAAGATGAAAAAATTAATCCCTTCAGTGCTGAGGCTGCATTGTCTGTTATCTCTCTTTTGAGTAAAACAGATGGTTCATATTACAAATGATGCATGCATAGAACTTCCACAATGTGATGCGAATGAAGAGCTTAATCTGGTATTGTGCAGAGGCTGATGTTAGTAGAAACTTGCTGGTCAGACATCAGTAATGAATATGTTCCTTGATTATGTTTCACCACTTTTAAAGAACAAAACAAGCTCAGAAAAAAAGACACCAGAGAGGAATATGTCCTTTCAGTGACTGGTTGTTTCAAGGAGAATAAACTAGCTCAGTAAACTAGCACCTTCCCATCGTCACCTTTGTCAAGGGCATTCACTCAACATCTCTGGGCCAGCCACTGTAACAGGAGGGTCCCAGTTCCCCATTGTTTATCCTCTGTCTCACACATCCAGACCATGCATGTTTGGCCAGAAATTTTTATGCAGTGGTTGGCACCACCAGTGCACACTGCTGTAATCCAGAAACTGGTAACATCTGAGGAGCAATAGTGCGGTGGGAGCAGTATCTCCTTAAGCTATAATGACCTTCTGCAGGCACTGAATTGTATGGAATAGACCTGTAAGCTCTTATAACATAAAAAGCCATTACATTTCAGCAGACTTTCTCACCTCACTGTATCCACGACAAATTATTTCCTTGAAATACACCATCACTAGTATAAGACAGTAAGACTGAGATCTAAATTTCTCTTCATGCTTCCAGTTTAGAAGAGGACTTGAACTTCCGGTCTATTCCTACAATTGCCAATATTTGTGTTTCAGTGACTGAAAGGAAATACAACCCAAGGCTGGCAGTATGCTGATCAGATTATATACTCTTTTTAGTGACTGACTCTTCCCAGTTTTTCCTCCTTCAGAGGAAGAAAATTCAGATTTACCTCAACAAACCAATATGTAAAAAAGGGCTCTTGTGTTTCATCATGGTATTAAAAGTGCACAAGAGCATTGTTTTAAAATTAAACATCCCAGTCACAGTGTCACTGGCTTCTCTTTTTTTTTTTGTATATTTTATTTCACTATTGGAGATCACAGAATGTATTGGTCTTGGTTTTGTAGAACAAATGAGTTATTTATTCTGGTTTAAGTAGGTGAGTGTGGTGAAACACTGGGAAAGGTTGCCCAGAGAAGTAGTAGGTGGCCCATCCCTGGAAACATTCAGGGTCAGGTTAGACAGGGCTGTTGAATAACCTGATCTAGGTGAAGATGTCCCTGGTAATTGCACAGGGGGTTGGACTAGATGACTTTTAATAGTGCTCTTCCAACCCAAACCTTTCTATGAGACACCTGCAGAAAGTGTGCACAGGTTGAGGACCTGTTGTGACGTGTAGCAGAACTGCAAGAGACAGTGAAGAGGCTGTGCAGTATTAGTGTCTGAGGCTGAGACAGATATATGGCTTCACAACCATGTCCCTATACTGGGTAAAGCTGGAGCACCTTAGACCCTAAGTGACCCACAGAGGAGGGCTCCAACTCAATGTCTGCCCTCTAACATCCAGATCAATAGCAGAAGTTATACTCCAAAGCCTTTAGATATGCACGAGGAAGGCCCACAAGGAGAACCTGCATCAGCAGTGTATGGTAATTACCATAAGAAAAGTCAAGTGATTATAGTGGATGACTGTTGAGGAGCACCTAGGCACTCATGTGCCAGCTTGACATGCAATTATGAGAGGAATGCTTGCTATCAGGTGTTAGGATCAGTCATGTTGCTGAGGGCTCCATAGCATGAACTACTACTACCCATTGCTACTTTTTCATGTGGGTAGAAATGACACAGTAAGACAAAAAATAGGTAGGATCTAGGAAGACTAGAGAGCCTGGGTGAGGCTGGTGAAAAACATTGATGGCCAAGTTATCTCCCTATCTATTCTTCCACTTAGTGAAATAGGAACAGCCAGTAGCAGACGTACAGTGCAGATCAATGACTGGCTTTGTGGCTGGTGTCATTGAGAAGGTTTTGGCTTTATGACAATGGGTTGTGCTTCAGTGTTTGTAGACTGCTAGTGAGGGGTAGGCTCCATGTATCTGGAAGGAGCAAGAGACTCTTTGGTAGCAGGCTGTACAATTTGGTGAGATAGGGTTTAAATTAAAGGAATTGGGGTGTGGAGTCCAGAGTGCCAATGCTCACATTGACAATGCTTCCTTAGGAGTAGATCTTGCCAACCAGTGCAGTGACAAACATTCCTTGACAGCTTCTCAAGATGAAGATCATAGGGCTTACTTACATCAAGGGTGTTTATGGTGAGTCTTACACCCCTTCTAGAGAACCTGGTTGTGCAATTACCTCTCTGAAGTGCCTCTAAACAAACCCATGTAGCATGGGAAATAAACAGGATGAACTGGAAATCTATGTGTGGTTGCAGGGCCATGATGTTATTGCGATTACTGATACATGGTGGGATAGCTCACATGGCTGGAATGTTGTCATGGATAACTATGTACTTTTTAGAAAGGGCAGGTCAGAGAGGCGAGGTGGTGGAGTTGCTCTGTATGTGTGAGAGCAACCACAATGTACCAAGCTCTACCCAGGGACAGATGAAAAATTGAGAGCTTATAGATGAGAATTAAAGGACAGGTTAATATGGGGACACTCTAGTGGATTTACTAGAAGCTACCTGATAAGAAGGAGGAAGTTGATGGGGCCTTCTATGGGAAGAGAACATATAAGTTTGCACACATTTTTGTGGCTTCTGGGAATTTTTGTGGCTTCTGGGAATTTTTGTGCTTTTAGCATTCTCTGTCAGTGCATTGTGCTGAGTCTGCCTTTGGCGGCAGGTACTGCACTCGGGGACCATGCAGGCAGAATAAATAAAAAGGTAGTGCTGAGAGGCTTTCCTTGATACAAATTGCTGTAGGTTAGGAAGATAGGGCTTATTTTCGTAGCACAGAAAAGCTCCCATGGCTACTGCTGTAAGAGACTGATCCATTGTTGTTACTCTGTTCTGGGAAGGGACGGAAGAGCTTTTTGATATTCTTTGGTTTCTGCACTATAGTCTGCCACAGCAGTTGGCATTAGCAAAACCAGACCCATTCTCATCTGTTCAGAATATGACTATTATTTCTGAATGCTGATTACTCAGGCAGACTGCAAGGCAGAGCTGTGAGAGTTTCAAAAGCAGGGCAACAAATCATTGTAGTCAAGTGGCAATGACACAGAAAATGGAGACAGGGGACAAGGAAACTGCTTAAGGGACCTGGAGAAGCTGTAGCGGAAAAAGTTGAGACGAAGGAAAGCTTTTACTCAGCACTTACTAGACCCCATCTAGAGTACTGCATCCAGCTTTGGTTCCCTCTGCAATACAAGAAAGGCACTGATGACCCAGAGTGAATTCAGCAGAGGGCCTTCAAAGATGATCAGGGCAGGAGCACTTACCCTGCCCTACGAAGGGAGGCTGAGGGAGGGGGGCTTCTTCCAACAGGAGATGTGGTGGCTTTGGAGGGTCTTAACAGCAGCTGCCTAGTGCCTACAAGGAGATAATTGAAACAATGGAGCCAAGATATTCATAACGGTGCATGGCATGTAGGCAACAGTCAGTCGGTTTCCAAATAGGAAAGCTTCTTACACACATAAGGACACTGCAAGGTGTCCTTTCACTGCAAGGACGGTCAGGCAGCAGAGCAAGCTGCCCAGAGGGGTTGTGCAGTCTCCTTCCTGAGAGGCTTTTCAAGATCCAACTGAATAAATCCTCCAACAGCCTGGTCTGAGTTCAAAGCTGATCTTGCTTTGAGCTGGGGCTTTGACTAGATGTCTCCTGACCATTCCTACTTAAGCTGCTCTATGATCCTGTTTATCAGCCGCTCCATCATGCTAGAGGTAATGGCAGCTCTGCACAGATCACTACACCTCAGTCATTCATCTAAAACTCACAACTTCTAACCTCAACAGGGAGATGATCAAGGTAATAGGGTCTAGGATCCTGAAGTACTTTAATTTTCTTATGAGACAGATGAACCTTGAAAAGTTGACCTCAGTGTCTTCAGTAGAGTCACAGCAGGTAAGGGCTGTAAAGCACCTGAAACAATGCTTTGAACACACAGGTTTTCCCTACTTGTGTCATATTAAGACTGAAATCCCCTGCTCTGAAAGCATAGCTCCTCTTAAAGATAGGCTGGTGCTGGATGCTGTACATGGCTTGTCTGGGCCAGCAAAGACAAAGATTGGGGTGCCAGGAGTGGTCTGAGATGCTCCATTCTCTCAGTCTTTGACAGAGGAAGATCTGCTAATCTTTTCACCCCTTCTGGCTTGCTGTTGTTATACAGATATAGTGGGTACCTGCTTTAAACCTCCTAATGTAATACAGAAGTAAATGTAAGCAACAGTGTTAAAGAGAAGGAAACAAGAGCTAACAGCTAGAATTTAAGCACTATAGAAATGTATAAAAGAAGGTAAAGAAATTACAGGAAAAGAATGTTTTCCTGTCATGGATTCAGCAGTAGCAGTCATTTTTCTTCTTCTTGGTAGCTGATGCAGTGTTGGTTTTTTTGATTTTGGGGCTGGGAACAGTGCTGATAACACCAGTGTTTTCAGTTACTGCTTGGTAATGTTTTGGTCTGATCAAGGACTTTCTGAGCCTCATGCTTTGCCGGGGAGGAGGGGAAGACAGGAGAAAGCAGAGGCAGGACACCTGACTCAAACTGACCAAAGAGGTATTCCATACCACAGCACATCATGCCCAGGATGTAAAAACAGAGGGCACAGACCTGGAAGGGTGGGGGTGCACTGCTGGGTTGGGCTGGGTATAGGTGGTGAGCGACTGTTTTCATTCCTTGTATTTGCCTTGTCATTATTATTATTGGTAGCAGTAGTGATTTGTGTTATACCTTAGTTACTAAACTGTTCTTATCTCAATCTGTGGAAGTTGCATTCTTTCAATTCTCCTCCCCATCCCCCCAGACTTGGGGAAGAATTTTGGGGGGAGTGAGTGAGCGAACTGCTGAGGGCCTTAAACCATGATGCTGACAAATTTAGGACAAGAAACACTTTTTGAGCCATAGTACAACCAAATAATGAAAGACCACTTCTACAAAGAGAAAACAGGACCATTCATAGCTATAATAGAGAAAAGAAAGAAGTTGTTAATAGGTATTTCTGTTCCATATTCACAGAAAAGCATGTGGTAAGCCTATGCCATCTTATAATTTTCCATTCCACCAGAAAGCAAGGAAGGTGCTACCATCTGTTTAAGATGAACATTTATAAAGCATTAAACCTGGCTAACTTGCATCAAGAGATGCAGCCAATTACTTCAACCCTCTGGTGATGGCATAGTTAAAAGGAAAAATGAGTTAGTATAGGTAATCATCTTGGTAGCCTGATATATATCCCCTTGAAAATAATGGAAAAACTGACTTAATTAATAAAGATGTAAATAGAGATAAAATGTGTGACTATAATTTTATGATGGTCAACATGATGTTATTAAAAATATAAATCTTGTCAGAACAGCCTGATATTTTTGGAAATTACATGTGCAGCTGATAAACATTGGTTTGTAGATGTGAAAGATTTCTATGGTTTAATGTGTTCTGTTTGCTGCCATAGAATAATCTGAGCTTTTTAAAAAAATTAGCAACTGCATGGCAAGGTTGCAAAAATGAGCAATTAGTGTCAACAAAGCCTGGATAAGATGATTTTAGAACTTGCTAAATGGCAGATTGCAAAGCTGTTGCTAACATGAAATTTCCTCTGAATGAGTCTGTTTCTAGTGGCATCCCATGGTGATAGGTACTAGAAACAATGTTGACTGACCAATTTCATCAATGATCTGGAAACAAACACAACATTCCTATTGACTTAAAACAAGTCTGTGAATATCACATGTGCTGGTGGAATAGAAATAATGATGAGGACATGACAACTATATGAAATGGTGATTGGGTGTATGGACTCTACCGAAATAAAGCTTTTTAGTATGGCTGAGTTATACAAGCATAGAATGTAGGCTGTATCTGCAGAGGTGGGGAAGCAGCAATGCTAAGAAGGGTTACCACAGTTCAGAGTCCTACTGTGATGTTCTGGCAATATAAGCAAATGTAATGCCTAGCTACATAAACATGAGATAAAGAAGGAGCAGGGAAGTAATTTCACTGGGACTGAAATAATGTATGAAGTTCTGCTGCTGGCATCTTGAAAAATACATTGTAATAAAAAAAAATGCAGAGATGATTTAAGGCCTGAATAGTTTGGAAAATGTTTTGCCCTGAGAAGGTCTGATCTATTTGTTGCGAAGTAGCTGATAACAGCTGAATCAGGGAAAAAGAGAAGACAGGGCATAGTGCATTCTTAATCTAGTGAGAAAAGTTGAACAAGAAACAAGAACAGGGGGATAGCCAACTCAACTGTTGGAAGCCAGAAATGGCTGTAGTACAAGAAGATGATTATTTTTTTTAACAGTGGGTTGCAAGAAATCAAAGGAAGTTCCAGAGAAAGGGATACTGAATCTGCTTCTGGATTTTCTTGTCTGGCAAGAAGAAAATATTTTAAAAACCGTGTTTTAGTCATCCAGAGGTCAGTTGGTGCGGTAGAGCAAAAACTCCTGGAGCATTAAGTTGATTAAACAGATAAGAGACACTTTGAGATCTTCCCTCATATTACCCATCAGGTCTCTTAGAGATGTCCAATGGACGGACTTGTGAAAGTAATTTTATGCTTGTGTTTGTTTTTTGTTTAACTGCCTGTAGGGTTTATCCCCAGTTGTGCTCTAGCAGCACTGCTCATACTCACCCTTTTTGTTGCATGCTGTATGGTTACCACAGTCTTTTTCTGAAATGAGAAGAGCCACATGTCTCTGTTCCCAGGGTTTCCTCTGATCAGGGAAGAACCATCAGGAAAATATACATCAAAAAGAAAAGCTGGAAGAAACAATTTGGGAAAGAGGTATAATTCATTGTGTATTCTCCCTGGAAGGATCCCTCTCCATATTACTAAGACTGGCTTTATTACAGCCATCTCCAGCTGGCAGTAAAGTTACATATGTACTCAATAACAGCAAACATCAATGAAATGAACCTTTGGAGCTACCTTTACTGTGTTTGACTCACTTTTATTGATGTAGTGGGATGCAAACTGCATTTCCAATAGCAGCAGCTGATGGACCTCAGGGCCATCCAGGAGAGGCTGCCTCAGATTGGAGAGAGGAAATCTGAGCTGTTTCCAGGTACTTCAAAATAACCTCTGAAGTGACCATGATTGCAAGAGGGAAGGCAGAGCTAGTACCACTACTGGAACTGCTTAGCTGAAGTGCACTTTTGGAGTGATACTTCATCTGCCTGAATGAAATGGGGATGGGAGGGATCGACCTAAATATAGGTCACGTGGGCTGCCTGGTGACCAGGGGAAGGTCCTGGTCAATAGTGAATAGAGCCCAAAGTGTGATTCAGCCCACCTTAAAATAGGCATCTCAAATAAGGCAGAGGTATGCTTTCTAGAAGTGCCTTCTCTGTTGACTGGGCAGGGAGTTCACCAAGTAGTTCAACCACAGACTACTGTGCTGAGAATGTCTGCCTTCATTAGCTTTTGGGGTCTTAAGACCAGCTCAATTTCTGCCATCTGTCAGTGCTGAGAAAAGGCCCTCATGGGCCACAATCACACTTGTTGTGTACCATGAAAAGGAGCAGATGTGGTTTGATTATTCCACAAGCACGAAACGTGTGTTCACACTGGCTGATGAGCACTTAATGCAAGCAGTGCAGAGAGGAAATCCAGGCTCTGATCATCCATCCTCAATCTTTGGACACCACTTATAAGTGAGTGAAAGTGATTTCTGATTATTTTCATACTTGTTACAGATGAGGATTGATCCAGCATTGATAGCAAAAGACAACAGGCTCATTCCACTTATTAAATGAGGGCAAACATTTTGAACTTTGCATCAGAGGCACATGTAAAACATAGTGGCACAGTTTTTCTTTGTTTTCTTATTATAGACTGCATCATAAGGTTAAGGTAAGGCTGCCACATTACCAAATCTAATGTGCTGACAGTGTCATTATCAGATGTCTGAAGGAGGAGTGATGGTCTTGGTCCTGTTACGGTTTAATACCAGGAGTTGATGGCAGCTTTACTGGAAGATTTGCACTGAGCTGTGGGACTATCCCTGCTCTGTGAGATGCAGCACTATTTTTGAAAGCTATAAAATTAGTCAAGTATCTTGAAAGCACCTCATTATTTCATATATTGGGAAAAATTTCCTCTCCACCAGAGACGGATGAAGTGAACCGATATAAGAGAAGCCAGGACCAGTTCAAAATTCCTAGCATTTGTAGGAGATGGATTAAATTTTATTTATATCAGACTATTCCTTTGCAAATGGAAGACCATAGTTACAATGTGATGGAAAAAAGGAGGGGAATTTGCACTCAACTAAGACAGCATAATCTGATAACAAAGCAAAGTCTAGGACTTGCAATTCAAATAAATAATGAACTAACCAGTAAGCCTCTTAAAATGACAGCAGTGCTGGAAATGGGCTAACAAATGGGTTGCCATATAAATAATGTCACTGTAGGTGTCATCAGAAGCAGCCCTTTGGAACTTAGAGAAACTTCAAACAACACCAGAATACCTATGCATCTTTACATGGAAGAGGACCTTAGCTTCCTAATACAGAAGTAACACATGATTTAAAATATTTTTTGCTTTCCAGTCTACATCTTCTGCCTTCCCCTGTGATTCTTACTTTCACCTTTTGGCTAAGACCAATCTAAGAGTCAGTTGTAAATATCCTTTTCCTGTTGCCACATGCCACATAGGCAAGAAGATTCCAAGTAAGCACTATGTTTAAAAATGTCTTCACCTTCTGAGATTAGGCATGGAAGATGAGTGATGGAAAGAACCCAAATGCATGCATCATTCCTGCAGTGAAACAAAACCTGAAGTAGTCATACTAGAGGGAAGCATCCTGTTGATGGTATCAGATAAAAGGGGATGACTTTGTATGTCAAGTACAGTATGTCTAACAGAAATGTGAAACAGGCCCCTTTGACCCACTCTTTGTAAAATGAGACCCACTCAGCAGGCAATAGAGGGTACGCATGAGCAAATCAGCAGTAATGTGCAGGATCTGTTCCAGTGGATGTTGGACTGAGCCTTGTTAAATGCAAGACTCAAAACTGTACTGCTGTGAATTGTGGAAATTGCTCTTGCAACTCAGGTTCATGGCCTTTACCATTTGAGTTTATTCCCAGGTGCATTTTCTGGAGCCAAGATACTGCTTACATGGCTGCAGTGCAGGGAGAACCTTTTTCCCTGGGAATTGGTTTACTTTTATTTCATTTTCCCAAAGCCCTGGTCTGTGTGATTTCCCTCTCTGCCATTTGCCCTCAGTGTATTTTTCTCTCTTCCCCCAAGTTTTGCAGTATTGTTGCTGTGAGATCCCAGTGTGATCATACCCAACATTATCCTGTCTGTTTTATCTTCCTGACTGCCAGTGACAGCAAATTCTCACATGAAGGAGGATTTGTGAAGAGACCGTCATCTCTGCATGTTGCCTCTGACTTGTTCCCTTTTTTCAGTTCCTGCCACAGCTCCTTGTTGCTCAGTCTCAGTTGTCTTTCCCCTGTTTCTTAAGGTACCTTCAAAGCTGTTTCTCAGCATATAGGAAGGGAGACAGATCCATATTAATAGACTGTTTCAAAAGCAATAGTTCTGTGTACAAAGTTTTCTTCCCTTTTAAGTCCCTCCTTCCTTTGCAAACTGAGGTGGGGTTCTTATTTCTCTGCCCAGCTTTATATCCCAGGACTTTGAGAGAACTGATGTTGCTACCACCTTTCCCTCAGCCACTGAAGTCAGCTGTGCCTTGATCTGGAAAATTTATGTTCTCCTAGTCAAATCCAGTAAATGCCTCTAGCCTCTGTGTGTCCCATTCTCAGGGAATTGCTTGGAGGTTGCAATTGAAGAATTAACCGACCTGCCCCCATAAACTCAGGAAGTCACAGGTTTTACTGCAATCTCACCCCTAGGCTGTGGTTCCTCTCAGGTCAGCTGTGTCCCCAGCTCCTCTATTTAAAACCCATTTGATCCATTAAAGGATTTGTTAGCATGAGTTAAATAAATCTTCTCAACACCTTCTACAGACTATGTCTCATTGTTGACTCCTGGTTTTTCCTTCGAAAAGGGAGATGTCACAAATATCCTTTCACCTCTTAATACTGCAGCCCTTGCTTGCAGTCCCTTCAACAGAGCCACTGGCGTTTCCTGGTGTGGACGTGAAGGACAACCATGCTCGTAAGGATCATATGACTCCTAACCAAGGTGTGCAAATTCCCCCGCCAAATCCATTCTCATGCTGAATCACCCATGGCAAGGGGCAAAAAAGTCTGCTAACTGAGGTGCCCTGTGAGCAATTTCTTTCCCTGCCACAAAGTGGAGAAGACGCCGACATGCGAAGGGATCCTCGCTGCTCCTTCTAGGGTTCACAGTGTGTCTGGATTTTATTTTGAGCTCTCTACCTCTTTTTTTTTTTTTTTAATATATATATTTATTATTTATCTCACAGCTTGGGAGAGTTCATTCTTGCTTATCACTCTGAACCTTCAGGTAGTCAAGTTCATATCATTCAGTTCATATCTTTCCCTGCTTCCATTAGGTATGGTCCAATAAGAATGACTAGTGCTGGCAAGCTCCCAGAGCTTGGTTTGCTACAAAACAAGCCTAATGCCCATTATTTTATCCCCAAGGTATTTCAAGTTTCCAGACAGCTTTAAAATTTGGGATTAGGAGACATGAACAAGCCAGCTAATTAATTACAAGAGGTATTTTGTAAACCAGATTTCATTTTTCAGCTCCTAAGGAGGAGGAAAACCCCCTCATCTGCCAGAAATGCGCCCGTTTGCTCATGCAGCTACTTAGAACAAGAGCAAGCTGCTATGTCTTTAAAAATCTTGTTAACAAAGAGAAAAGATTTTCTAGTATTTTTTTCCTCCCTTACATGCAGAAGAGAGAGTTAACTCCTTAAAATCAGAATCATCTCATTCCCCCAGGTGTGTATATATGGATTGAGGAGAAATTACGTCTCCTTTTCTGTAGTAGGAGGCACACTCTTCTAACCTTGGCCTAGAAAATTACTTCTGAATTTCTGGAATCAGTAAGTGTGCCACATCTGCCAGAGCATGGAGGGCACAACTGAAGGTGGACTTAGAAGCAATTGCATTGTCTGATACTTGCAATCTGCATGAAAGTTGGGTGGTTTGTGGTTCACTCTCAGACACTAGCTAGGCTTTAGTAGGAAGTTTACTTTTCCTCCTTAGCCTTTTGCCAGGCAGCAAAGACTTAGTTCACTATCATCAGGTAATCTCCAAAATAAAAGATTTTGAACCCATACGCAGGAAGGCAAGAAAATTCAAACAAAATCCCTTCCTCCTTTTTTCCTGTAACAGATTCTTCCCTGCTTACGAGCACCAAGTCCCTACTGAGCTGGCTTCATTAAAACCATAAAAAATGTCTAACTGATTTGAGAAAACAATGAAGAAAGAGCATTGTGAGTCTAAGGAGCAATATGCCCACCCCCACTGTTCTTGTACCCTTGTAAGGTGCCTCCATCTCACCAGCAAATAAAAATGTTAGGAATGACTGAATGTTAAAGTTGGAGAACTCAGGAGAATAGATTAATGGTCTAAGCATAATAGTGAGACATACCTGAGGAAAAATCAAGTACCTGATAAAATTAAATTAAATAAATTTAATAAATTAAAAGAAATAAAAGGGGAGATTCAATAGAATGTGTACTCTCCCTACTACCCACCCCAGCTCTGCTGACATAAATGTCAGAAACCTATGCACTGGGAAAAAAACTCTACACCCTCTAAAACAAGGTAACAAGCTAGACATGGAAGACCATGCTGATGAAGACACTGCATCCATATTTCAGATGTTTTCATGACTGATGATGAGTGGTGTAAGAAAAAAATAATTGTCTTTCCTTGGGCATGCAGAAAACAAGGCAGTGAAGCATAAATAATATGGTTGGCAGGAATCTTCTCTGGATATTTAATAGGACATAACTTTAGCTTGCATGTATTAGCATAGCATCGTTGCCTTTATATTAATTAAGCATCTGCCCCAGTATATTAATGGTACTATTATTCTTTTTTAGTGGACATTCATATATATTTTAACAAAGAAATTCCTAAAAGAGCTGTCTTAAACCAATGGACCAAAGCAACTCACCCCATAGTGAAAAAAAATAGCAGAATGCTACTCAGGGATTCCAGAAACAACCTAGGTAAGTCAGCCTGGGACTGATTTGCCAGAAGAGTGAAGATTCAGAACATGGTTATTGCTGCCAGGACATGCATGCCCATTCTTGAATCTCTAGCTTCTATGCACACGTCTCTGTGTACTAAATGAAATCAGGTAATAATATTCAAAAATCACTCCCCAGTACGACTGGACCATGGGAGTGTTTGAATTATATTAACCATCACAGAGCAAGTATCTGTTTAATCCTTTACTTGGGTTCTGTTGATAACTGTTTGGTTTTTGATACTCTCTCCAAATATATTGTAAATATAAAATGCTGTATTTAATGGGGACAGATGAGAAATCAGGAGTGGAGAGTAGTAGCTATCATACTT
>JASSUY010033973.1:0-25589 GCA_032466535.1 Forpus xanthops
AGCCAAAAATCCAAAACACAGTGCTCACCAGCTACTACTTAAAGAAAAATGACTGCTGCTGCTGAACCCATGACAAGGATAAACAAGTCTGGTTGCAAAAAGCACAGCAGGTCTCCTTAGGTGGTACAGGCAAAGCACAGTTCTTTCTGAGTTGTCTTTTTGCCTTTAGACTGATTCTGTGTGTGTTCTCAAAAGAGACAGCACCATGATGCATTATGTGCGTAACTGTAGACTTGATGCAACCAACATACATTAAATGTCTACATTAGACTCAGATAAAGGCCAAAGTCCCTCACTGCCCAACATGAAGAAAGCTTTGATGACTACCTCAGGCACAGATTTTTGCATCATGTATATCTAAAGTTAGATAAGGTGCAGTAATTTTTTATTTTTCTCTAATATAATTCTTCCTACAGTCTCAGCAATTCGAACATGCAGCCTCTTTAAAATGGTTACTACTCAAAAACCTGCTTGCCAACCTAAAGAAAAAAAAACAACAAAAGTTGCTTTAAATGTTCTTGTTGACATGAGAATGAACTTAATTCAAGGTTCCTGTACCCTCTAATGTAAAACAGAATCCTGAAGAAAAATCTGTTTACAATATGAAAAACAACAAGGTGCTTGGTGACAGCCAGTATGGCTTCACTAGGGGGAAATCCTGCCTGACCCATCTGGTGGCCTTCTATGATGGGGCTACAGAACTGATGGACAGGTGTAGAGCAGTTGATGTCACCTACCTGGACCTGTGCAAAGCATTTGACACTGCCTGACATGACATCCTTGTCTCTAAGTTGGAGAGACATCAATTTGACAGGTGGACCACTCGGTGGATAAAGAACTGGCTGGGTGGCTGCATGCAAAGAGTTGTGCTCAATGACTCAATGTCCAGCTGGAGACCAGTAACAAGTGGCATCCCTCAGGGATTGGTGTTGGGACCGGTCTTGTTCAACATCTTTGTCAGTGACATGAATACTAGAATTGAGTGCACCCTCATCAAGTTTGCCAATGACACCAAGCTATGTGGTTCAGTTGATAAACTGGAGGAAGGAATGCCATCCAGAGGGACCTTGACATGCTTGTGAGGTGGGCTGATGCCAATCTGATGAAGTTTAATCATGCCAAGTGCAAGGTTCTACACCTGAGTTGGCGCAATCCCAGGCACAGCTACAGGTTGGGCAGAGAGGAGATTCAGAGCAGCCCTGCAGAGGACTTGGGGGTGTTGGTCAATGAGAGAATGAACATGAGCTGTATGCTCTTGCAGCCCAGAAAGCCAACCGTATCCTGGACTGCATTAAAAGGAGCGTGACCACAAGTCAAAGGAAGTGATCCTGCCCCTCTACTCTGCTCTCTTGAGACCTCATTTGGAGTATTGTGTACAGTTCTGGTGTCCTCAACATAAAAAGGTCATAGAAGTGTTGGATCAAGTACAGAGGAGGGCCACGAGGATGATCAGGGGACTGGAGCATCTCCCCTATGAAGATAGCATGAGAAAGTTGGGGCTGTTCAGCCTGGAGAAGAGAAGGCTGCATGGAGACCTCATAGCAGCATCCCAGTATCTGAAAAGGGCCTATAAGGATGCTGGGGAGGGACCTTGCATTAGGGACTGTAGTGATAGGACAAGGGGTAATGGGTTCAAACTTAAAGAGGAAGCTTAGATTGGATCTGAGGAAGAAATTCTTTACTGTAAGGGTGGTGAAGCAGTGGAACGGGTTGCCCAGGGAAGTTGTGAATGCTCCATCGCTGGGGGTGTTCAACGCTCGGTTGAAGAGAGCCTTAGGTGACACGGTTTAGTGGGAGGTGTCCCTGTCTGTGGCAGGGGGGTTGGAACTATATGTTCTTAAGGTCCTTTCCAACTCTAACTATTCTATGATTGTATGATTCTAAAATGAATATCTAGCATGAAGCTTCCACATAATTTTAAGCTCATTTAACACTATCTGAGATCTTACAGGATCTCCAGACATTGCACTGAACTTGAGCACAGGATGGAGTTTCACTTTGAAACCCCTTTCATATTCAGACATAAAATAAATTATTCCAGACTATGAAGTAATAAAGTAATATGTCTAAAACTAGCCTAGGAAAGGAAGCACATAATGTTCATTAGTAAAGACTATTTTAGTACTTTAATTTTATGACTCATGTGAAAACCAACAAGGAATATTGTACAGCCTTTAAGAATGAACAAATTCCTGTTCACCTATGATACAAAAATAGCTGGGCCATTTACACTAGCTCTGAGCAAAGGAGCCACATTATTGATCTGTTCTCTATCCTGGACTGCCACTTTTTTCAAGTTTTCTCTTAAGCCACATTTTCATCATATTCCTGCAACTATACGAAGTTGCTTCTTGTGAAATGCTGTTTAACATCTCCTGTAAGAGCAGACCTAGATACTAAGAGAACATCATGTAAGAATTACATAGTAAAGAACTGTTGTTTCACCTCCATATACAGTCAATTAGAGGGCAATGGAATGAAAAATTATCATTTACACTACTGAACTATGGCATGTTTCTTTAGCTCCTTTGCTTTAACTATCAAAGAAAGGAGCTTAGAAAATTTGGGTAGAAAATATATTGAAATATACTGTGTCAGGAAGAATATATTACTTGTTCAACTTTTTCTAAATATCTTTTAGTTGACTTTTTCTCTGATTAGAGCAGTAAAAATAGGAGCAGCATAAATGCAGGAGTTGGAATGCATGTAGCTCTGTGAATTGGAAGTGCACTCTTTGGTGCTGCATTTCATTGCTCCTACTCCTTGCTGCCCTTTAATACAACCAGGACTTTGTTTTGAGAAAGCCTGTAATTGTACCCAGCTGCTGACCCCTGCTTGTCACCCATTCTTATACACTATGAGGAGAAAGAAGCTGTTTTCCATGTCAGATTTGATTCATATCTGAAATCAATCCGTATTGCTCTGAAATCCATCAAAGTGGTCAGTTTCAGAAATTTAATATAATGCAATATGCAAGGGAAAGAAGTTCAAAGCAAACATTTGAAGTATTTTTTTCCCGAAAGACAGCACATTACCTTGAATTGCACAGGCACTTAGATGCAGTAAAGAGTGATATTAAGTCTGAAATCAAACGTATCACAACTCCTCCACTCAGAAGCTTAAATCTCATTGATTCTTTTCACCATTTTAGAATCTCAGCCAGGAGGTATTTTTCAGCATGATGCTAAGAAAACACCTTCTAGTGCACTAGAAGCTGCATCAGATTTTAATCAGTATTTCTTAAAAAAACAATAGCAGACACAGGGTATTATTTTCCCCAGCAACTCAACAGTTTAGCCATAGCAGGTAAAAAATACACTTCAATATAATTCAACATATAAATATAAAAATGAAGAAGAGTTCTTACCTCTGAATGTGCTTTTTCTTCTGCCTGGAAGAAAACAAAGAAATGACTTAGAAACTGTGTGGAACATAATTGCAGTGATAGAAAATAAAACCCAGCTACACTGGTGAAATGAACAGCTTCACGGATCCATTACATTTAAGGAAGGTATGCAGTCGAAACAATAAATGGAATTCTTTTCAGCTTACTTGTCAAGATTCCAGATGAAACCCCAAATTGTTTACCGAGTGTACTGACAATAAGAAACAGTGGACAAAGGGAGAATGCAAACAGAGCAACAGAAACTACTGTTGCATTTCTAAGATAGAAAAGGAAACTTGCTGCTTTGCCATGGCACAGACCAGCACTTTTACATTGTAAAGAATATTATTGTTCCTGAAAAGCAGGGTTTTTTTTTTATCACATACTGAGCAATATTCCTACTAGGTAATCCTGCTAAGTTGACAGCATATCATTAAAACATACATGGGAGAAAAGTGATGGGAGAGGTGCATTTGCACTTCCAAGTAACTTCTTCCATACAGAGTACTGATCAAAATATTTAGGGCTATCAAGGCCAGTTAAAGTTTCAGCTTAAATTTGCTAATAATATTCAATAATTTTGATATTTTACATTATTTTTAAGTAATGATGCCATTTACATAGCAGTCATTTTCAACAAGCTAAGAAACTAAAAGACTTTGAAAGTCATTAGAATTGTAAGCATGAGAGTAGTCTAATTTGGGAGGCATTTGGTGGACAGAGAAATCATGCTTCAGTAGGATTCTAATGGAAAAGAATGGCATGCCATGAGAGAGGAACTCTTTTGGAACATAAAATAAGAAGCAGTTAATGTACTGGAAAACAATCCACCCCATGATCTGAGGTGTCCCAGGTTCAGTGAAGCAGTCTAACATTATCTGGAAGAAAAGTAGCAGTAAACAGATAATGTAGGTGAAAGAATTAGCTATAAATAAAACTAGGAAGGCTAAGAAGACCCAAGGTTCCTGGGAAGATTCCCTTACCTGAGGCAGTATGTGTGCTATTACAAATTAATATAGCTGGTTTTTTAAGCCTGTATTAAGCACCGCTTTTGTGCTATTAGAATTTTAATTATTTGTTACAGAAACATTTTCTTATTTTGTCTAGTACAGTGAAGAAGACTTTTAGAGAATGCCTCTTTCCATACATACTTATCTGTTAACAGTCACTGAAAAGACTGATATTTCCTCGTGCAACACTTAAACTGCTCTTAACTCAAACTACTCTAATACCTGGCACATCACTACATGGGAATGATTTAGTACAACTGTTTTATTTGCTAGCACTCATGTGACACAGATACTGATACTAACTTTCTGATCTATATTCACAAAAAGGAGATGCACTTACAGAAAAAAATTAAATTCTATTCTCATTATTGTTGCTGCAAACGCGTGGTGCATGAAAAGTCACAAATAGATTAAGAAATACCCTGTTCCTTTATAAATTCTACTATGCCAAGAAAACAAGCAAGCAAACAAATCTAAGGGTGATGACTTTTCCTGAAGCTGATATGCTGGGGACATAGTCCCTTATCCTTAGACCACCAGCCCCTGCAGATTCAGGCAGCGCTACCTATCGTTACCAGATGACTCCCTCACTATATAAGGAACCATTGCCTCTCTCCTGGAGTTCAGAAAGTTGGCTTCCACAAGTCAACTTTTGCGGGCAGTGGAAGAAGCAAATGAAAAAGAAGTAAGATGACTCTGGGCATACTATAAATTTAAAAATAAAATCTGGCAACCAAATACATCTGAGCAATTTTTACTTGACTTTACACTGACACCATTATAACCCAGCCATTGGTTCAAAAGGCTCTAATAGGAAATAGTTTTTTTTTCCTCCCTCTACTTCTCCATCATATCCATGCAACTCACCCTTGCAAGATTAATTTTCTTCTTTTTTGAAAACTTAAAATATTAACATACAAATGACATGTCCTTATACATCTCCTCTGAGCTTGGCTTAGCACAGTTAATGAAGTCTAGGGATTCTAAGTGTAGCTAATGCTGAGAGGCAGTGCGAGAAATATAGCAATTAACTAAATATATGCAAACTACAGTGTCTCACCTACTGAGCAGGAGATTAAAATTAGAGACAACTTGTCATAATATACACTATCACACATCGTTTTCAACTTCTCTGAGAGGTAGATATAATCACTACCAAACCTGAATCAGTATTTCAGTCATATAATCTACTAAATCAGATTACAGGGCACACTTTTCAGTGAAACCAAATGGTTGTCTCTGTACTTACATATTTCTACAAGCTAGATTTTCAGTCTATTCATGTAAGTCCTGAAAACCCAAATGCAAATCAAGAAGAAATCCAATCTGCAGAACTTCTGTTTCACTAGACTTATTCATTGCAATGGCAGCAAATCATGAAATGTCTCTTCTGAATCTCATATTCTAATTCTCAAAGAAACAATCTTCAGAAAATAACTTCAAGATTTGCAGCTATCCTTTGGTAATAATACATAAAGGTCTTGATGTTTATTTAGCATTTTGAATCTCTCCAATTATTCGGCTGCAGAAAACCACCAGCACTAAGGGCTAAGGCAATGCTTGAGAATCCTCACAAATATATTTGATTGAGATACTTACGGAAAGGTAGTCTCTTTAGAAATACTGCTCAGTGATTCTGGGCTGCTTAACTTAGTTAAAAATGCTCTTGTACTCTAGTAACAGCTGAAAGCGAGTTACATGTGCTCTTCTGAAGGAAAAGTGGAACATCATTGAATAATGAAATGTCATTCTCTGCTTTCAGCTGATGTGATACTGACTGCCAGCCTTTCATGTTCCTATACTCCACTTGCGCATCATTTGATTAATTGCTGAAAAGTTTAAACTTGTTCCACAAGATGAGAGGGATCAAGCAGAAGAAATGCTGATAAAAAAAATATTCCTACTAATTTTGTCATACTAATATCTTTCTTTCCCTTTACAGATTTTTCTATAGCTTTCATTATTATGTCTACATAATCCATAACTTAGAGAGTGGGGCTTAGCTGCAATGTGAATTCAGTGAGATGCTTCAGAATATTCCATTTACGTTTGGGTAAAACCGTTTAAAGTTTGTTTTGCAGGAAAAACGCTGTTCTTTAATATCATGGGGTTTAAGTAATATTTCCAAAATGCTCAATAATCTTGAAAGATAGCAGGCTATATAACTAGAAAGTATAGCAAATTCCTGCTACATTACACATCAGAGCAGAGGTATTTCATACCTACTGACTCATCAGGTACTGAAAACATCCTGTATCACTTACAGATTTGATTTTTACCATCTATCAGTTTCATAATATTATTCTAAAATTCGACAATAAAGGTTGAATTACAATTTTGGACAACTCCCCATGCAAACTGATCATAGTGACTCGTAGACAGGGAAATAGTAGCAAAGATTACAAAACAGTAGCAAAAGAGACAGACTATGAATGCATGGTATGAAAGCAGATAAGTGGTTTGCTCTGCCATGAAAAAGGGCTAGTACAGCATGTAACTGTAGTTAATGAATAGGTTGCAAAGCAGTTGTTGTGCATCAGCAAGGAAATGTCCAAACATGTTTAGCTCCTTCCATATGGATGACTTCTTGTTAGAGCAACTGAAGCAAGAAATTATGCAGAAGACATCAAAACAGAGACCAAACCAATAAAACAGAGAAAAAACAAAAAAAAAAGCAGAACTTGCTTGAGCTTGAATGCAATTATTTCTTAATTTAATTAATCTAACTAACAGAAAGTAATAACTTTTAAAGATTCTCTTTGGAAGAGAATTTCTCTTTGGAAATAACATCTAAACACAGTCATTTTGCAACAGAAGACATTAAAACTGCCAATTGCATCTCCCTTACCCTGAAGCAATCTGTGTTTTTCAAGAAGTGTACCTCAGTGACAGGACTAATACACTTTGTAAATTGTGCAATTAGAAAACTATCTGAAAATAAGGAACAGTACTCTAAATTATCAAATACAAGAGAATAAGGACTCCATTAAAGACAGACTCCTACACCATTAGCTTCTTTTTAGCTTTCAAAATATACACTACCTTATTTAAGCAGTTCTGAGCAAGTCACATAAACCCATGAAAATAATGTATTCTAAAATAAACATGACAGTAATTTCAAAGTTGAAAATAAACATTCATGCTTTATTACAGTGCAGTTTTAATCCTTCTAGATCTCAACGTATTGAAATTTTCATGAATAACGGACAAGAACAGAGGCAGGCAGAACACTTTTTTCTAATATATAAATACTCACCGTGGAGTAGAGAGAGGATGTGCTGGAGACAAGTGATAATGAGGACCCATGTACTTTAAAAACAGAAGGAAAATAACATGAAATATTGATAAAAGCATGAAAGTTCTCCCATGTAGCTCAATAACTAAACATATTTTTAAAATGAGAACCAATCTTTCATAAAGAGCAATTATGAGCTATCAGTATAGAAAAGCTATTGATATTTTTTCCTGTACTTAAAAAGATTGTTCTACAGAAAAAACACTTTCCTATGTATGAGGTGGAAGTGAGTGGCAGTGAGGTTCCACATTATTATTACCAGCAAACCAAGCACCGCTTTTGTTGTTTTGACAACAAAACACTTGATAAATACACTCTTTAGAGAAACCAGAAATTGAGCTGTTTATACACTTGTTTATACACGTGTCCAAGGCTGAGCAAACTTATTTTAATATGAGACTATGCTTTGCAAAGCAGTCCACATTCCCTGCTGTGAGTTCCCAGGCTTTGCTCAGCTGTTTTTTCTCCTGAGCTCAATGCAGCAGGTCCATGTATTTGTAAATCACATGAAGGGGTTACTGAAAGAAGTAGTGCCATATTCCTGCTGATCATCAGTAGAGTCAGTCTCAAGAGCACCAAGTGAACATTGCAGGAAAAAATGGGGTTTCTGGCCTCTCTGAAAATGGCAAATGAAGACCAAACTGAAATCAAATTGCCTCTTGTGCTTCTGATGCCACTCCTGATGAAGGGTGCACTAGTAGAGAATTTCAAAGAAGATAATTTGTTTCATTACTTGTTTTCATTTTTGTTTCAAAATGATTTTGTTTCAAAATGATTTTGTTTAATATTTATAGTCTGCCAGGTTTTGGTAAATAAATTATTTTGCTTTAATGGTTCTCTCACATCCATATGCCAACCTGACAATACAAGAACACTTAGACTTTTAAATACTTTAAATCTAATTTTGTAACCAGGCAAATACTTACAAAGATGCGTTACACTGACCACTGAAACCCTGTTGCTTTGAATCTGTGTTTGGTGTTCAGTCTCTGCTTTAAGTCTCTTGACTAAACTCCCATTCTCCTCTGTAGAGAGTGGCTTTACCCATTACATCACTCTTTAAAATTCCTCAGAGCTCCTACCTTAAATAAAATACATTGGCCTTCTAACAGCATCATTTCATGTTAATCTCTAATGATAGTAAACTGCTGAAAACTGTTTGTTATTGCTGCATTGACTTTCATTTACTCAGGTTGATCATGGTTATCCACTCCAGCTGGATATGAAACACAACCAATGAAAATGCTTTCATCAAAGCCGCTTGTGACCCATTACTGAAATTCTAGATTTAACACTCTTTTTCTATGCATAAATTATTTGCCTTGTTTCCTTTATTATTCTTTCAGTGTTTCCTTTGATAATTTTCCTGTTCCTCAGTGAAGGGTCTGTAGTCACCTCTGTCCTTGAATTATATTATCTGCTTCTGTGCAGTCAGCCATCCTCTCTGTGCTGACAACTCACAGCTTGATCTGTTCTGCACCCTACTGCTAATATTACATACCCAGATGTCAGTCTGAGATGTCATCCAAAATATAAAAGTGGGAATTGAAAAGTGAAAATATTAGTTGCCTGTTATTTCATCTAAGACTTTTTTTTTCCCTTTTTATCTCATAACTATGAGCTCTGGGGATAGGAGAAAACTATCTACTTGTTATAAAGACCATTTATATTGTCATCACTTTGCAGTAAACAAGATAGATGACATGATATTGTAGAATAAATCTCCATTAAATTTTAGTGGGATTTTTTTGCTTTGGGTTGTAGGGTTTTGTGGTTTGTTTGGTTTTTCTTTGGTTTTGGGTTGTTTCTTTGGGGGGGAGGAGTTGTTACTTGTTTCTTCTTTAATTAAAGGGTATGAGAATTTTTTACTTATGGGAATTCTGCAAATAATCAGATTTACCAGAAATGTTACACAGAAAAAAAATGTTACAGTGCATTTAATTAGGAGTTGTCAGATTCTCTGTGGTTAAAAAAGAACAAGAATTAAAACCAAACCCCAAAATATTCTCCAAATTCAAAGTGTTGTATATAGTATTAAAGAAACCAGACCAATACTAACAAACTGCATGAAGAAAGTGGTGAGGTCAGATTAAGTGACAGAGGTTGAATGCAGAAATTCACATAGTGTTTATTGTAGGAGGCTGTAGGAAATTGGAAAAATTAAATGACTACAAAAGAAAGGGGATACTAAGTAGCACTGGCATTTGGGAAAAAAAAAAGGAAATACAGAAGTAGGACTAAGAATCACAGTAGCCAAGGTACACTCAGATACTTCAAATTTAGAGGCAAAAAATGTAAAATAATTTTCCAACAATGACATCCTTTCCTCCAAAATTTCTGATAAAGGACTTATACATGTATGACATACACAGTGTTGCGTATTACTGTGTGAAAGAAATATCTTGCACGTTTTAGGGTAAGGAAGTTCTATGAGATCAGCTCAACAGAATTAGGAAAAAAAATCACAAAATTATTCAAGTTTTTATGTTGCAGAAGAAATATTTTTAAATTTTACTAGTACTTGAGGGTCTATTTTGGGAACTTATTTGGGAAGCTATTCACTGGTCCAAATAGTAACTCAGCATTACCTTCTTCCATGCTGTCCCTGAATGAACCTGAATGACTTATCGCTCGTGGTCTCTCTTCTAAGGATGTAGCACTGCCACACAGCTGGGAGTCATCATACAGATCAAAAGAAGTATCTTGTGCAGGGATGCTGTTTGAACGCATCATACTGGATCCAGGAAGGTTAAACTGAGATAGGTTGGTTGGACTCACTGGAATACAAAACTTTATTAATGAAGCATATTTCCATTAAAAAAAAATTTGGTTTTGCACAAAATTGTAATGTAGGACCAGGATGGTTAGGTGGAGTTTATGCTGTTGAGAAAATTAAAGGCTTTTATCCCTACATACAAAGCCACCACAAAAAGGTGAAGTAGATGATCCCCAAGGAGCTGGAGCTGGATGAGGCTAATCCTGTAAAATACATGGTAACACTAACACTGGTGTCTGAATACGCACTTGCTCACTTTGACAGACCAAAATGGAAAGGCAGTGGGAGAGATTCAAAAGTTAAAAGTTAAAAAGGAATAAGAAGTCATAAAATTTTTTTATGAGCAGCTCTTCTACTGGATCCAGATCTGTGGTTTTTTGCTATATACCTATATTACCTACTGTTTTCAAGACCATGGTACATGCAAGATGTTTATCCTTTAATTTTCTACAGCACCTACCACTATATATTTTATCATAATAAATAGGAGCAGTCCAATCACTTGTTGTTGAAATCTAGAACAGTGTGGATGAACCTGCTTTCAGCTTTTTTACAGTTTGTTTGCATTAGCAAGGAAAGCCTCGTTATGGTTCACCTGGACCACATGAACTCAATGCCCAGAAGAAAAAGGCAATTGTCTATCCAAATTCAGCCTCAGAGTTTGGAATTTTGTTCTTGGTCAAGCAAGATGTGCCATAAGCTATAAACTATGAGAGTAGCTGTGTTGCGAGAGCAAGTTATTCCATAGGTTATGGTAATGGAAAGAGGGAAAGGACAATGACAAAATGAATTTTTTTAAAAAAACATGATCTTATTGCTCTGTGTGTGAGTAAAAAATCTATGGACTAAATGAAAAAGAAGATAATTGTAAGCAGAAAATTATAGTGTGAAAGAAACACTGCTTAAAAAGAGCTGTGTCTAAAACTACTGCAAGTACACAGAAGAAATCTAAAGTAGTGGCTAGATTAGCCAGGATTTAACTTCACTTTTAAAATGGCTTTGTTCAACTTCATTTCCCATACATAACAAAGACCAATATTTGTATGTCTGATCAAATTTCTTTTGAGTGATTGCAACCTACAGATGCTATAAGCTGTGACAGAGTGATGGAAGTATGAATGCTTCAGAGGTTGTTGCTAATTCCACAGTAAGAGCTTAAAATACAAAAGCTCATTGTGAACCTATGTGATCAGCACTGTGCAAAAAGTGTTTTTCTATTAAGCATTAAAGAAAAAATAAGATTCTTAACAAAACTAAATTTGTGTTTGATTAACTTGAACAGGATGCAGAAGAATCAAATCTAAATCTTGACCTGTAATCAAATAAATCTGAAATGTGGTTCACATCCCAAAATATTATATTGCATGCAAGGTTACAATCTGCATTAGGCCCAGTGCAGTTATATCAAAGTCCAGACATTGAAGTGTATTGGAAAGGCCTATCTCAAAGCAAACCTGTGTACAGGAAAAAAGTGATGTTTAGTGTCTGGATCAGCATTCACTGAATTTCTGGAAAGAATCCTACCGACTGTGGATTGTAAAAGATTAGTAGATTTGAACTAGAAGCAAATTTCCAGCTCTGCCTCAGATTTTCTTCTCCTTGGGCAAGCCACAGAGAATCTGTGTAAAAGAAGAGGTCTATTCCATGTCTGACTCCATGAAAAACATGGTGAGTTCCCCTTCATTAGTGAAGTACCACAATATGGTGATGGAGATATTAAAAAAAGCTATCAACTCTGGCAAACAAATAAATATGAACGGTTGAATTTTATGGTTCTATTCTAGAGTGAGAGATCAGTGAAGGGAAACAGCATTTACCCAGGTTGGAAAAGTGATATTTTCCAGTTGCCGATGAAGACATAGCTGAAGGAGAAACAAGCGGAGACTGACTGCCAGTGTCTTGCAGGCCTCCAGTTGAGTGGGAGCGTAGCCATTCCTTGCCTTCCTCCTGACTTGTCTGCCGGGATGATGGAGTATATCTGAAAAACCACAGCTGACATGCTCAAAACAATGACAAGGTGACAGTTTGGAAAGAAACAGTTGCCACACAAATACCCTTCACCACTTAGATAGAACAAAACTCTTGGAAAATATCAAGTCTAATCAAGCGACTATCATCAGTGATTTTAACAAGGTAAAATTTACCATCTTATTACAACAGAAAAAGTACAGGACAGAAACCCTTTTCCTCTTCATCCCCCTCCCCAAAGCAGCATTCCCTTCCTTCAAAGAGATATGATGATAAACCATAGAAGACAGACAACTGAGCTGATAGGCAAGGACTTCAAAGCTATAGGAAGTATACAGGTTGATGCAAAAGCTCAGAAACTGTATGGGTAGGATGGGGAATGGACAGACTAGAAGCCAAGAAATGTGAGTAGGTGCTTACAAAATGACATCTGCCACAGATCATGAGGGCAGTTGGTTAGAGGACAGGAGTGAAGCAGATCAACAACTCTGAAAAGTATTTTACATCGGTAATGACAGCTACTCAGTAAAATGTGCAGCTTGCTGCCCTGAATGCTTCTTGGTATTGTGTCCTGCCCCAGGCTAGGGGGAGGGAAAGGGACAGGAAAAATACACAATTAGCAGAAACAAATACTCTGGAAGATAGAAGTCTGGCAATGAAATTATTCATCAACTGCTTCCTATGGCAAACCAATAAAACAAGTGCAACTTGACACTTGGGTTAAGAAGGAGAACTGATTAACTCCTGGGCCTAGCCTCTCTTGGCTGGGCTGGAAGAAGGGCAATTCTGGCAGTTGTAAGCATCAAAACGTGCAGGCAGTGTGGGTCTTAATCAAGAGATTGCTTTTAGCAATATCTGCAATAGCCTTCTTCATTCAGGGCAATCTCTTGCTGAGAAATGAGCACCTTCTTTAACACTGTCATGAGCCATCAGTGTTCCCCAAACAGCACAGCAGAAAGGGCTTTTGATATTCTGGCTTCAGGCTTGTAAGGCACACGTATTTCTGCTTAGCAAGCAGATTAAATGAACATGCAAGTTCTCATGTTGTGCTTGGGGTTTCGTACAATATTTTGTGGCATTAAAACGTCTTGTCCTGATTAAATATTTACTTTTTTTTCTCCTTCAAAAAAACAGCTATGATCTTTGCTTATTAATGTGGTAAAGCAGAGTTACCCAGTGATTATCAGATCAGAAAAATGGCAAAACGAGAATTCAGGATCTGTGTCTTGGACTGGGATCTTTGCGTATTAAATCAAACTGACGGTCTTTCTGGGATAAATTATTAGGCTTATATGCCTATAAGTTGTTTTCCCACTCCATTTCATTTTCAGCCACCATTACCTTTGTACAGCCACAAACCTCAATTATCCCAGTGTACCCTTGCAGGGTCCCCTTTGTGCCTCTTACATGTCTTCCACTTTTTTCCTTCTGTCTGAATCCAAAATGATTATTTTGGTATAACAGAAAATTTGATTAAATTCTTATTAAGGCACAGCTAGTGCACAAGAGCAGAAGGTGATTTCTAAGTGATACCACTTTAGCATTAACTTAAAATTTCCTAAACTATTATTTATTAATAACACGAGAAATTTAACCATGTAATTTCAGTGACTGAAAAGGTTCAGTGTCTGTTTATATGTACATGTGTCATTGCTTGCCAAATCTCCCTTCTGGATTAGGATGGTAGGCTTCTGTGCCTGGTGAGACAAGAAAGTGATCGCCTATTTTAACCTTGGAAAAGAGAAAAGCTTGGATATTAAAACTAGCATTTTCTAACCATACTCTTTACTGCATCTTTAATTCAAATTGCACGAGTGTCTGTATTTAGAGTTCAAGTTCAGATGCACCTCAAAAATCTTGTTTTTCTCAATGTTTTCAGCAATTAGTTCCATTGAATTACTGAAAGTATCTTCTTCTGTATATTTTAGCTCACAAAGATTCAATGCTCTTTAAGATTTACGGCATAAGAAAACTATCCTTAACAGTATTCACTTACATGATAGATCTTGAAAGGACATTTAGTCACTAGGCAAACTTAGAAAGACAAGTCCATTGTTAAAATCTACATTTTCTGATTTGAATATAAATACCAAGAACTCCTGTCAACAGGATCAACAAAAGGAGAAAGAAAAGGAAAGACAGTGTAGAAAAGGTTACAGAAAAAACAGAGAAGCAGCAGTCATGCTCAAAAAAAAATGATACCTTAATCCCTTTTTGGGTAGTGTATTTCTGTCAAGCTGCATGCTGTTAAAACAAAAAAAAAAAATCCCCTAAGGACATACAGTAAACAGGACTGTTCAGAATTACAAATTTTTAAAGGTCTAGATTTGTGTGCATAACAGAAGGTCATTTAATGCTTTTTAATATATCTTTCATGATAAATGCCTGACTTATTGGAGGGGACAACGGGACATGGACTGCTGCACCTTCATTTTTCATCTAGACATGCTCTGGGCTGGGTCAATAGTAATTTGGAGACTGTCCAAGTGAGAAGGAAGTCCTTCTTGGAATTTCTAACCTTCCTACAGCTTCACCCTGCAATCTGTGTGAGAATCATATGGTCACAGTATGAATCTTTATTTTTCACAGTTGCCTATGATATGCCAGTAGATTTCCAAAAGAAATGAAGGTTGTGGCACCTGCTAAGAGACAGCATGGCCTTGCCAGAAGCCAAATGACAGCTCTGAATGTAGAAATGTGTGCTAAACATACAGACCTTTGGCTTTCTGTTGTTGGGCTCACACAGTAAGGTGATGGTGGGGCAATTAAAAGTGGCACTAGATCAATGTTATTTCATGTTCATGCACATATAGTGGCAATGTGGCTGATTACCAGAAAGAAAAGTATGGCCGGAGTTTTCCTAATTTAAATCCCATCATTAGAAGGGCAAACTCTAGCATTCTTTCAAATAAGCGTCATTTGGTCATTTCCCTATGAAGACCTGGTAGATCAATCACTGACTAGTGTGGGTTGAATTTGTACAAGTCATCATCAAGTAAGTGTTGCAGTATTTTTTTCCCTTAAGAATGTAACTCAGTGTCACCATATGGGTTAAATTGCAAAATGGCTTTAGAAAGTTTCTGTATTACATATCATAATCACACCTCTGAGAGAAACAGTAACTTAGGACCCTTCCTACTCAAGAAAATTCTCACACCATTATTAAAGGTCATTTCTACTGGCCCTACTTGATCCAGGCAGATAAAGGCAGTGAAAACTGTTAATGCGTGATGTCTGGTGGCCCCACCATTAGGGCTCAGACTGATGGAGGTAAATCACTCCTACCACCAGGAAGTTTGATAGGCACTTTGCTAGTTTAAACAAGCCATTGTTCTAAATGGGGAGAAAGCAAATGGAAGGAGAAGTTTGCAGGATTTCAGCACAGGCCCAGCTATCACGATCCATGTGAGGGAAGTCTTCCATAAGACAGAGGGCTACCTTTTCAGCATTTTGCTCCCAATACAACTAAAAGGACCAAGAATGGTTGGTAAAAAAAGAACATAAATTTGAATATACGATTCATGTGGGTTTTAGTTCTGTGCAGAGAAGAATAGAGCCTGCATGTTTCTTTATGTATTTTTATCAACCTTTAAATTTCAAAACAATAAGCATAATTGTAGTAACACCAGTTTCTTCTGCAAATACTTCAAACATCTTAATGAGCAATACATTGCTAATATTATTCTAACTTGAAGTTCTATGTATTTCAAAAATATCTATAGCACATCATCTAAAAATATATAGGCCCATCAGTGTTCCTTTAAACCAATCCAGAAGTCAAAAGTTTTAAGTCAGTCATTTAAGTAGCCTAATAGTGACCATAGAATTTTGCTAAAAAAATCTGTGAATTCAGATACTGAAATGAAATAGGGCTGAATATTCTTCAGTGTTAGCATGAAGTTATTGCCACTGCATAAAAGTGAGCACAGCAAGCACTCATTAATTTCTAAAACACTAAATCTTGCACAGATGCTCATAGATTTCAAATAATTACATGAAACCACTTACCATGGTTGCATGTAACTATTAATTCAGTCTGATAACTGTGCCTAGCTTTTTAGTATATAAAAGCATTGTTACTTCTACAGAAACTGTACTTCTGATAAATAGAACTGACCTGACCTCAGTGCTCAAAAGATCTAAAGGTGATACAAAAAGAAATATCTTTTCCTGATTGAAGGACTACATACATGGACATCTGTCTCTTCAGCTCAAAACAAATAATATGAGGATGAGATGAGACTATCATAGTATTCCTGATTCACCATGTCAACTGCAAAAAGCAGTCTTGCAGGACAATACATGCAGATGTAGGCTGAAGTTATCAAGCCCATTGTATTGCTGTCCCCTTTTGTTTCTTTTGCATTGCTGAAACCTCTGAAAGTTCTCTTGGGGGCAATTACAGGAAGTCTTATAGTTCTCAATTTCCTACCTATCCTTTGTGTTGAGGTTAGCTTGGGAAAGAGCCATAAAGCCATATCCTTGGGATATATCTAATTGTTGCAGAGCTGTTAGGGAATAAAAGAAATTATTGCAAGCTAAGAAACACCTGGGGAGGTCTAGGACAGGGTGGCCCAAGATGATACGTATCTTATAAGTGGGTTTCTACAGATGGTTAAACACACAAGATAATCTGATATATGACACACTGTTTCACACCTTAAAACGACGATAATTTAAAATAACTGTAAGTCTTGGAGAGCTTAACTGGATTTCAATGCATTTTCATGGCCCTTACAACTAAATATTCTTTTAAAGTAAACAACAGCAAGCCACTCATGCAATTTGGAACCACTTCTAATCTGCTAATCCTAAAATGCAGTCATTATCACTGATAAGACCACTTTTAATTCCTATATTTCTGCATTTTTTATGCATCCTTGCTGTGTCACTCAGACCAAGACAGAAATTTGCAGTTCCCAACAGCAATAAGGGTTCAAAAGAACTAGTTACTGGTGATGTGTCCACCTGGAATATGTTATCAATTAAATGAATGATAATTTACCAATTAAACCCAGTAGATGGTTTTATTTTAGAATACAAGCACCTGTCTGATTAATTTAATCCTTCTAAATTATCACAAGAGAAAATACAAGTACTCTCCCACATAGGCAGTTACCCTCCGACAATGGAAATAGACTTTTCTAAATAACTACTGATAGCGCAAAACCAGCAGAGGTCCTGAAGGAGATGCATTTTTTTTCTGAAAAAGCAAATAGTATTTACTGAACCTATTTTCTGATTGTTACAGTGCAAAAGAGTCTCATTGAATAACACAAAATTTGGCTGGAGTAAACTTTGACATTGTATCAATACAGCAGTGGTCAAAGAGCTATGCGTTCATGCCATACCATTGCTTCATGGGGAGTCTGAAGAGTGGGCAATGTCTGATCATTCATGGAGGGATGTGTGGGCAGAGACCATGTAGCCTTGTTGTCTCCATGGCAGGCGACTGCTTTCTGGGATGCAGCCAAGGGCTACTGTCCTTAGCAAGAAATGTAGATGTTCTTTCCAGCTACATCAAAATTTTCCTAAAACTTGATGTTTCAAAGTCTTCAAGTTAAAACTTTCACATGAAAAAACAAAATGGGATAACAACTTTCTAAGATCTACATGTGATATTTTCATTTTCAAAATACTGAGAAAATGCTTTGTCCCAGCAAAACACTATAACTCCTTAGACAATGTTTTCTTTCTTGAAAATAGCTTCATAATTTTGTATCTACCTGCCCTGTTATATCCCTTCAGGTTAACACATTATTCTTTATTTCATTAGTCTTTGAGAGCTCTTTACCAAATGATCAAGCACCTTACTTTATTTCCCTCATTTTCTTATGCAAATGTTATTTGAAATAGTACCTAAAGCTTTTCTGTGTCTAGGACGTCTTATTGTATCTACTAATGCCTTTCCTCTACTCACAAAGACTTTCCCTGCAAATTAATTAAATTAGTCTTATTTAAAAAGTTGTTAATCCCATGTTATCTGTTACTTAGCCCATTTTGTTTAATGTCTTTTGTATTTTTCCAGGAATAGTGGCAAGGTGGCCTTGCCTACAGTCCCCTCATCTTCCATCCCATACCCCCTCCTTATTCCTTAGCACAGACCTTTTGGAACCTCTTCTGTCTTAATGACTGCAGGTTTTTTTTCTGCAGGGACTATGTCTGAAGCAGTGAAGTGAAAAGTTCATCAGAACCAATAAGCTGGAGTAATATTTTAACCTTTTCATTCTCTTTTAGCATGCTTGCCATTAGTGATGTTTAGCTATCAAATTACAGTTAATGCTTCAATGAAGCAAACATGTATTTATTTGTATCAACTATTATTAGCTCTCTTTTAGCTTTCCCTAGGCTTTCACTGCACTAACTCAAGTCACTTGCTAACTATATCTCATTTTGTGATTTGGTATTTCTGATTTTGTCTCTACATTGTATTACTATATGTTACTATACAGACTGCTTGTTCAGTATTTTGCCAGCTCTAAAGTGACTGAAGAAGTGACTGTGCTGATAACTCATTATACCATGCAAAGCTAGAATTAATATTGCCAGAATCATCTCAAATATAAGCTGAGTTTACAAAGGAAAAAGGATATAATCTGCTGTCAAACATATCTAACGTTGCAAACCAATGCTTTTATAGTGAAAAAAATACTAAGCTACATGTAGGTTTTACTACATAAAATAACACAACGATTGTAACACACTTTTCAGAAAAAGCAAACTGCAAAAACACTGTTGGGGCTATAATTCCAGGAATGACACCATTTTCTCTAGGTACATGTATTTGTTTTGAGGCCAGATCAACATAACAAATGGTTCTCTCTGGACTCCATCATAATATCCCCATATGGACAAATATGAAAGTTAAAAATATTGCCAAAGGCAAAGCATTTGGAACCACTGAAATTAAGTCACTGAATAAATACATGAAGTATTAGTAATGGGGGATGCTCAGGAGCTGATGCCAAGCCATTAACATTTTAAATGTGATATTAAACATTCGCTGCATAAACACGATCTTTGGCATAAATTCATAATCTTCCACATCATTCTATTGACCTCACTGTCCATACATGTAGCAGGAAATATTAGTAAGGTTTTTTATACTTTAAGTATTAATTAGCAACTTTCTAAGAAATATCATCACATTCAGTTCATGGCACACAATGCAAATTAGTATTAAAAAACTAAAGGCACAGTGAAAATTACAACTTACTCATGTATCAACATATTTGTAGCTACTGTTGCTAGCATACATTATACTGGTGCACACATATACTTTATTGTGTTGTAATTATATTAGTAAGAGGTGTGATTTTAGCTGATATAGTAATACTTATGAATGCAGCACAAGAGCATAAAATGTGTAGAGTTTCCATCTAGATTTGGCAAAGAGCGGTTCAGGGTTTTGGTTTTCTTTGCATTCCTTTTGTTTTTATAATGCTGATTCACTGAAAGGGAAATTTGTCCACGGAAAGGATTGGTATTGAAAAATCTCTGAGTATATAGAAAAAGGGAAAAATAAATCTTAACATTGTAGATAAAAGACCTTTTTCCTTTAAATGATTGTGTGTTAAACAAATAAGTTTAACCTTCGAACTTCTAAAATATTTCTGACTGACTCAGTAAAATTTACTTTTTTGGATCAAAAGCTAATGAAATATTTAATACTGACTTTTCAGTCCCCATGTGAGGCAACAGTTTCAGTGTCAAATGTTGAAAACTCTCACAGAAGGTGAAAATTACTTACCACCTAGAAAAGATTATTTCTTTTCTTTCTTGCAAAAGTCAAAGAAATGTTTTTAAAAATAAAAAAAAAAAATCTTGGTACAACTGTGCCAGAGTGGTTGTAACTCTTTATAACATAACTTAAACTGTAGAACATCTGCATATTGCAAAGAACATAAATAGAACAAAAAGAGGAGAAGCCTTTCTTGTTTTTCTTTGTTCCAGACATTTGCCAGGACTGTGTGTACAGTAAGGGCTTCATCTTGTAAACTGTCCCTCTGCCAGTGAAACTGCATTTTAGTAAGGATTTGTGTAATGATTACCATGCAAGAAGCAACTTGTCAGGACTAAGAATTTTAAGGCAAGAATGGTAGGCTGAATGTAGGAACCTACCAGCTCTGCCTGTGTTTTGACTTTAACGGGCAGAAAAGTGGTGAGGTCCCACTACTGGAGAAGAGCTGTTAGCAAGAGGGCAGTGATACAGCTTTGGAGCTTCTAGTTGCTGGGACAGCAGGTAAATACAGCATGACAGAATTATGTGGCTGTTTAGATTTGCCTTTAATTAGATGATTTTCCCTTTTTTTCTGGTTGGTTTCCAGAACGAGGTACCCAAGAAAACTTTCAAAGATAGAAAAAGTGCTTGCAAGACTTAAAAGGCAGTTGATTCCACATCCCATGCCTTTCAGCTTTCTTTTCTTCCTTCCTTGCTTTTTTACAAAAAGGACTAAGGTGCTAATTAAACAGTGTCCCCTTTAGGAAACAAGTGGAGGGTTTGTATTTTTTGGCTCCTGTCCTTTTGCCTCTCACTGGTTTTGTGGTCACTGTACCTATAAGCAAGCTCACCTTTCCGAAAGAGTAGATCTGACGCTTCCAGTCCTCATGAGCAGGCTCTGAACCTCCTGAGTGCTTGTTGTCAGTCCAGAGAGAGAGCCATGATGGCTAAGAGGAAGGTCAATAGACTCGGAACTGGTGTGAAGGCTAGTCATGGACTGGTAACTTGGTGTGTCCTTACTGCCCGCTGAAGAGCTGCTCAGGTTTGCAGCCCACACAAGACCACCTGATGTGAAAGAGTGCACTGAGGCAGGACTGGAAGCCAAGGAGTGACTTAAGCTTACAACATCTGCATTTAAGTCCGAAGGTTTACTGAAGAGGGGGCTGCTGCTACCACTTTGCCCACCTGCACTGCCCATGCTGCCTGTGCCCGAGGATGGCGATTCCAGGCTGCCTTGCCGTGCCAATGTGGTACTAGGGCTGGGCATTGCCGATGTGGGTTTCACACCTTCAGTACTGGGTGCAGAGGCAGCTTTACCACTTGCCTTGGCACCAAACAACCTAAATGTAAAACAAATAGCTTTAGAGAAACTGATAGCCACATTAAACATTCATGGCGTAACATCCTAAGAGCCAAACTACACATTTTTAACTACTGCTACTAAAATCATGCCTACCTACTTGTTCAATCGCATCACAAAATTAAATTCACTTAACCATACCACAATAATCAGGGTTTGTTTCATTAGCAACAGCTCTCACTCCTGTTCAGATGTGCTCTTTGCACATACAGATCCTCCCAGAGAGAGGTGAAATAATCACATTTTCATCTTATTAGTGCATAAACAGATTACACTTTCACCCAAATTCAGTAATTAAGACTTCCCACAGCTAGGTCATTAGCTTTTAAACCCCTCACTTCTCAAATCAGCTATATCAATTGCAACAAACACTTGCAAAATCCTTCACAGCTTAATAAACATCTAAGTATCTGTGTAAAATTTCCCTCTTGTTGTTCTTTTGCACAGATGGTCATGCGGTCATCGGTCATATAGTAACCGTTCAGACCGAATAAACTGCACTACAACTCAATAGGCTCAGTTTTTCCCCAAGGGTACCCATGACAGAGAAGTATTTCACAAAATTGCTTCCAGCAGTTCTAGAGAAGAAAATTCAACTGTGATGATGAAAAAAATAAACCCCAAAACCTCTAAAACTGTTGAAATAAAAGGGTCACATGATTACTTAATGTCTTACTGGAAATATTTTAAGCTGCAGTTAAGGTGCAGCTCATAAATTAAGAATAAATAAATGCAATACTTATCGTGATGTAAAGTAAGCATGGCTAATAATGTAAGAATCTGTTTCACATATTACCAAGCCTACAAAAATCAGATGCAGCTCCCCAGCAGTCTGGAGATGCTGTTTTGATAAATAGACACAAGAGGGCACTATTGGCTTTTCCTTCAGCAAGTCCAAGTGCTCCATTCTAATTTCATCCAGATCTATATTTCCAGAAACGTTACAATAGGGCATTTACAATTGACCATTTAGCTTTGTTAATGTTTGTGATGAAGGATGTAAAAAAGCTGCTAAGTGATGAAACGTTTGCAGCTGGAGCTGCCAACAACATGAAAGCGAATACTTTATGATGAGTTATAAAGCTCTTCAGTTCTCTGACCAGGCTATGTCATTGCCTGTTCCAGTAAGAGAATACACCTGAACACAGTGTCCTTCTTCACACATCATGTGCCTGAACTTAGAATCATATCATGTCTTAAGTTGGAAGACACCCATAAGGATTATCAAGTCCAACTTCTAGCCTTCAAACCATTGTTATGGGAATGCACCTAAAACGCTCAGAGCTCAAGGAACACACATTTTAGGACTAAGAAAGTCTCAGAGGAATAGTCATTCAGTGTGAAAAAAAAATATTACCCTTTTATTTTTTTGTACTTGGCTCTCTGTTTGCAGCAAAATATGCCCTGGCTTTTTGTCCAGTACTTCAAGACACTGAAAGTCCCTGCTTTGTATACTGCAACTTCAGGAATTCATACAAAAGCACTAACCTTCGAAAGGTGGGGGAGGCAATATCTGGGTATTTGGATCCAGGCTGCCTAAGTCCTGGTGTGCCAGAGGCGCTCGCAGAAGTTGGGCTGGATTTGGGGGAACTGGACAGCGAGACACTCTCTGAATCGGACACGGCAACTTTCTCTTTTTCCTTGTCTGTCTGGTTGATGGTGACAGGGCTGGATCGCCCAGACCCGATCTTGCTTGGCTCTCGTAGTTTAGTGGCAGCAGCACCTGCAGACTTACTGCTGACGTTGGAGTCAATGCTGCTGGTGCTGGAGCGGTGGCCACCCCGGCCAGGGATTCCACTGCCACTGGATTTTGATGGGCGAGGCAAGCTTCGATACTGCAGAGTTGTCTTTGAGTTCATGTGCAGGACACCATCATCCTGGTTCTGGCAACCATCTAAGCTTGTTTTCCGCCCTGCGTTGGACTTCCCGCCAATGGCTGCAGATTTGGGCATTTTTCCTAGAGTTGCTGACCCACTTGTGATGGTTGCTCCACTTGTGGTGATTATTGTAGACGATCCCATTCCGGACTTCTTGAATCCAAAGGACCCTGTAGCAGTTGATCTCCCAATGCCAGAGGGAGGCTTTTTTCCTTCATCACCACTACTTTTTCCTGCATCTGATGGAGAGCGCTGAATGGAGGTTCCTTTCAGGGGGGTTTTCACTTTTTCTGAAGCTTTTGCATCATCTGTTTTTCCTAAATGAAAGTATATTTTAAAAGGTCACTTGTGTTTAAGCTATAATGTCTCAATATCCAAACTATATGGTTACAATTTCAAAAATGAAAAAATGCACAAATAGAAAACTACTGTAAAGAAACAGACTAATTTGGTCTTTAGTCCCCCATCAGCAGTTGGTAGCAGGTATGATACACTACAGGTAAACATTAGGTATTAAGAGCTTAAAATTCTCCTGGGAACTTCTGGTTTCATATATAGCTGGAGCACACAGGTGTAGAAAATTATCCTGAATGAACTCTAAGGAATTTTATTTGGCTTTTTGTTTGTTAATAATATTTCTATGTGTAAGAAATAATATTTGAAAATAAATGATGACATGTAATTAACATTTCCAGAGGTATGGCATTAATTATGCATGTAGAAATTAGGGGTACTTAATGAGTTCTTTAGTTTTCACTGATTGATATTTTTTAGCTTAAAACTAAGCTTGTTCTGGTTTTAGTTGCATAAAAATATCAGGGAGATATTATGTTATCATGGTATGTATATATCTTGATCTATAACTATATCAGTTACATGAGTTAGTCTTTTTCATATCCTTCATATCTGCAGATTTTTGATTTTCTGAGAGGCTGCCTTCAGTACTGCACTGACACATGCCTATATACCATATATTTTTACATAATATTATTGGAGTATTCAGAAAGGTTTAATAAGATATTCCCTTCTATCTTAAAAGATAATACCCTCTTCTTAGCTTACAAACGGACAAAAAAATGACATTTCTCTTTTAGTTTAATCTCTCTTTAATCATCTTTTGTGTGCTCCTAATAAGGAACAAATAACAGAGTTTTTAATTCATTCTTCAAGGGATTATTAAAGTTTTGGAGGGGGGTGGGCAAATTTTCTGAAGGAACTAAACTGTAAAAAAGAGCAACTCCTGTAAGTCAGAACTAAATCCACCCATGTTTTTCTCCAGTGCACATTTTATGCTACACGCACACACTAAGGTACAGATCAGACTCCTACACAGCAAACACAGATTATTAGTATATCATTAAAAAATAAGGTCTCAGTCCTTTGTTGCACAGTGGCTGCCTGCTCATCTTCAGCAAAGCAGGTCAGGGAAATTTAGCTTGGCAAGCAGTAAACATTGTACTATGGTATGATTTTATGATTCTCTGAATTTCTGAATTAATTTGACCACTGTCTGTTACAAAGCTCCTCAGTGATCTTGCAGACCAGAGGTTGACCAATGTACAGCAGATTTACATCGCATAGAAAAGCCAGTCTCACACGATTTTAATTTATACTGAGATCTTTGTTAGTTGCCTTCATAACTGGTGGTTAAAGCATGCTCATGCAGGATTTTGTCAGGACATGACAAAGGTCTAGAAAATGTCCTACAAAGAATATTTCCCTAGTAAAATGATGGTCGACATGGTCTTAATAATGATGTCTTCCACCAACTATGGATTTTTTGCTTCAAAACTAGATTGCAAAAGTGGTTACTATTTCTAAGAGGCCTTTCAAAACTAGAGAAGAAATCATCTAGCACTGAAGAAAGAGTGTAGAAGGTTTTTCTACAAGTTTTTTACTCTTAACATTGAACTACAGAATATGTGCAGTATCTGGAATGTGACAATTCAGCTTTAGTTCAGAAACACTGATTTTGAGTCCTCTCCCTTGAGTGTTAAATCTTCTTACCTCAGCTTCTAATCTTTGCCCATTTCTATGTATATATGTTCAACTACCAAAGGTATACGAAGATAAGGCACAGATGAGACCAGAAAAACTCAATTCCTTAATACAAGTTGACATAGTGTCATGGGTTCAGGAGCAGCAGTCATTTTTCTTTAAGCAGTAGCTGGTGAGCACTGTGTTTTGGATTTTTGGCT
>JASSUY010033974.1:0-10751 GCA_032466535.1 Forpus xanthops
TGCTGAGGCGCTGGCACAGGGTGTCCAGAGAAGCTGTGGCTGCCCCATCCCTGCAGTGTTCAAGGCCAGGTTGGACATGGGCTTAGAGCAACCTGCTCTAGTGAAAAGTGTCCCTGGTTGGAGCTGGATGAGCTTTAAGGTCCCTTCCAACCAAAATCAGTCCAGGATTCTGTGACTTTCTCACTGCAGTACTTCATGATACTAAAGACAACGATACATAAAAGATGCAACTTCACGCGTTAAAACTATATTCACAACAGCAGCAGTATGATGAACACCAATATAAAACGCTCCTGGCTATTTTTAAGGGCCAGTACCCTTCAAAGAGCTTTTAATTTCATCTAACACATGGTGAATCTGGCACAGATTTCTCATCAAATTAGCCTCAAAATTATAGTTTGAGTCAATTGATTATGAACATTAGAGTCATTCTGTAGAAAATATTTAGCCTCCATGAGTAACATCAGAGAAGTTGGACTGCTGTTAGTAGCCATATTTCAAATAGGTTCCTACACAGTTAAAATACATTCCTGTCATTAAGAAGTGGGGTTTAATAAGTAGGTAAGGCCACCTCTAACAGCATCACAACTCCATTGTCAACAGTCACTTTTTGCTCAGCACCAACCCGCTTCATTTGCTGACAATGAAAGCTGAAAACATCTTTTATTCTCCATACGCAATTATCTCTATCTTCTAGAACCCCATATGAAATCCAGACTCGAGTTAAAACACCTGATATCAAAGTGAACAAGAACAGCACTTTGAAAATATAATTGTTTGAACTCACTGCTCATAGAATATGCAAGAAAGGAAAATTAATGATACTATAAATAAATGTAATTTCGAGTTACAGAAAAATATACCTTAAATCTCTTATTGTTATGTGTGAATCACAAACCATGAAAGCAACACAGCCTAAAGTGCATTTGATGTTGCAGATAGTGTTTTCCCATAGCAAAAATGGACTCCCCCCATTCATTTCAGTTTGAACACCGTACTTTACCTGTGAAAAGGAAAAAGATCAGGACCATGATCATTGTGTAACCAAAGTACAAAATGGTGCTGGCAGTTCCTGTTATCTGGAGTTTCGAGAAGAAGTAATGAACTGCATAGATGAAGAGATAAACTGCTGTAAAGCTGCTTGTCAAGAATGAGCGCCACCACCAGTGATAATCCTGAAAGAACCAGACCACTCAGTAAGAGACAACACATAAAAACCAGGTTAAAAGCTAACATTGACTCATGAAATACATCAAATCCTTCAAAATTTGCCTCAAAAAAAGAAGAATTCCAACATAGCACATAGACACTTTGTGCATTCTCCAAGTCAGATGTATCGCTTCCACTATGAACATGAAATTATTCTAAGATCAAGGCTGCTGATTCTTGTTTATCTGCTGTAAAAGGTGGATTTGGAAGCAAAAGGTGCATTTCAGAAGCTTGCCTAAGACAAGCATGTCGAAGGTTGGCAATACAATCCAATCACATATGGACAGTATAAGGGAATATGAGTATTCCCTTTTTTACAGCACATCACAGTTTATGTGAATACCTCGACTATTTCTAACATCTTCTACCTAAAAGTGGTATCTATATCAAAACTGTACTTTTTACCTCTGCACACAGATGGAAGTAGCACAGCAAAACCGTAGCTTCTGAACACGTGATAAGGAGGATTATAAAAACAAGGAAGAGGAATCCAAACATGTAATACATCTGATGAGACCTGAAATAAGAACAAAACCAAGAGTAATTACAGGTTGAAGTTCTGAGCTAAGTTACTGTGCCATTGCAGGTGATAAAAAGAAACCCCAAACCCCACACCACTGAGCTAACTTTGTCTTTACCACTATCAGCTGACTGCCAAGTTGTGCTCTGAGCTGTAAATATCCATTCATTTAAGCTGGCAGGAATAAAACGACTGCTCTCATTTAAGCTGGCAGGAATAAAATGACTGCTCTACGGAGCGGTGCTCAATGCGCTCAGTTCTACTTGTCCTGAAATTAGTTTCTATGAGCCTTCCCACAGAACAGCTATGGATAATTTCCTCTAGAGATGTTGATCCCTTCAGATCTCTCTGTTGGGAGGACTTTAACTTACCTGACTCTTGCATCACCCATACCCTTCCTCAGTTACAGTACATGCTTCCTTCTTCCTACTGCAGCTAAGTCTTATCAGGTGTCTCTGCATCCCTTCATTACATCCAACAGGATGCTCCTCCATTACCAGTCTATCCCCAGACCAAGTCTGACTGAACCCAAAAACTCTTAGGAAAATAAATGCAATGGGAACATATCCAGTTACTTTTAACCTGGTGTTTTTCAGGTAAGAGAAGTAACCAATCTTATTGAGTGATGGTGACAATTACTGGAGCATAACTTTTGACAGAAGGGATAACAGTTGCACATTCCCTCATCGCTTACCTTTTGAGGGATAAACAATGAAAATTACCTTTCCTAGCACAGCTATATTACATGGTTTCTACCTTTGTTGAGGACTCACAAGAAAGGCTAACGTAACTAACAGATTTGATTCAAGAACTAATGCAGAAACCTGCTCTGTAAGAAATCTCAGCATAAACAGAGGGCACCTTAAAAACCTGGCACATTCAGGTTAGTATTTTCCACTGAACTACAACATACCAAACATTCCATGTTTGCACTGTGGAAGTTTAACTCTCCATGCACTTGCTTAGCCTGGTTTTGACTGGATTTGGAAGGGGTGTTTGGATGTCTTTGTTTTACAGATCACAGAATCCAATTTGTTGACCTGATTCTGATTTAACAGCTGAAACTGCTCCATATTAGTTTTATAAATCATAATATACACAACAGGTTAGGTTTGACCTAATCACAACAGCATGAAACCATATTGGTGCTGTTCAGAGCCAGAAAGAGAAAACAAGGCAACAGGACTTTAACTTCACACTTTGCAGCTGTCAGTGAGGACTAGTTCTATAAGTTCTGAGCACAGGGATAAATATGCAGATGCTAGAATTCCACACAAGTCTGCAAGAAGATAAACTGACAAATGAGTTTATTCCTTATTTTAACTAGTTTGGGATGTTCAAACTCACTGCGTGTTTATTATTAAACTGGCATAAACTAGAACAACAGTAAAAAGAGTGATACGTACCAAATGCTATTCAGAATGAAAAACAGTTGAATGAAAATACAGCCAAAGGGCAAGATCCCTCCCATGATGATACCAGGCAAGGGCTTTGTAAAGAAGGACTGCTCTGGAATTTGGCGAGGAATCTGGTTTGTACGCACTGGATGTTCAATAGGCTTTAGGAGAAATAAATGTAATCAAAAGAGAGGTTGTTACATCATAAATCAGACTACATTTCCCCCAATATCTGCATCTGAAGATTTGACAAATATCACTCAATTCTCTTTCCTAAGCTATCACAAGTTATCAAATAAAATAAGCTACAAACTTGGTACCATCATTAGGAATAAACACATATGCCCCACCCCAGCAGCATTCAAGGCCAGGTTGGACAGGGCTTGGAGCAAGCTGCTCTAGTGGAAGGAATCCCTGCCCATGGCAGAGGGCTGGAACTGGATGAGTTTAAGGTCCTTTCCAACACAAACCAGTCTGAGATTCTATGATTACAAGCATAAACCCAAGTTAAGCTTATAATATATAAAACCAAAACAAAACAAAACATCATTTTACAACCATAGTGCCACAGATGTTTCAATCCAAACAGATCTTGCATGCTTGAGGATCTAATGATTCAATTCTACAGGACAAGTGCGTTTCAAATCTGTGCTCAAAGAGCCCTACCTTCTCTTTGAAGCCAAAATATGCACCAACAAAAGTCAGTGGGACTGAGATTCCAAACCACATAGCTAGGATAGCAACCAAAGTGCCAAAAGGGATGGCAGCTGAGGATCCTTTCACCCACAGGATGAGGTTCATGATAAAGAAATCGGCAAAGACAATGCTGAAAAATAGATCACAAAGAGACAGTAAAATATTCGGGAAGGAATAAATATCAGTTAGTATTAAAAACCATAAAGCACTAATGAGTCTGCATCAGAACAACTTAGCTTCTTACAACCTTTCATTCCTTAACAGTCCTAGTTACTTTGATGCAAAAACACTTCCAATGCAAGTATCTACAGTAAAGTCACTATTTCAATACAGACTCTGCACATAAAACCAGAAGTAACAGAAACATTCCATTATACAAAAATGCATATAAAGAATGCAAAAATAAAAAATAAGTAAAACCCCCTCCATCTGAATCACCTTTCCTGTTACTGCCAGTCATTAAATTCCTTTACTGAGGTCCTTTAGAGTCAGTAAATGCCCTCTGAAACAATACAGTGACAGCAAAATCTCTTATTTAGGAAGCCACATACCACCCTCACAACAAACATGCTCCTTTGTTGCAGCATCTGTCACAGGAACACAGGAGTAGAAGGATGGATTAAAGAAAGAATCTCTGTATTAATATCTTAAGGAGTCACACAGTTAAGCAGCCCACACCTTTGCCAAACTGAAATAAAGACTACAGAAGTCATGACACATCTCCAGATCTGTTCCTCCCTTCCCAGTTAAGTGCATTTGCCTTATGTTCTAAACATCCTGGGAAACCACTAGAAAACAGCTCTGAGATGTATGATGAAGATTTCAATCACCCCACTCCAAACAAAGCAGGATGTACTGTAAAGGAACAGTTCTGCTTTTTCCACAGAAAATCCTGCTTGAATTGCCACTATTCATGGATCCAGAGATGTAGCACAGAAAATTCAGCTCAGGAAGGGCCCTTTGTCTGGGGTTTTGCTGAAGAAGTGTTCCCAACGCACAGTTTAAACTGCCCTGAAGTGAATATGCATCCTCCACTGTATTTAAAAAGGAAGGAGGGAGGATTTGAATGCTTATCTAGGGATAGAGGAGAGGTCCTTTTGCCCTAATAGAGGCCTTACACACACACAAACTGGCTGGGGCAATGGTTAAACAAGCACACCCAAGCGACCCCTGGTGTAAGCATCTTGTGAAACAAAATATATCAAAGCCAGTTTAAAGACTTGCTAATCTTTATAATGTGCCCAAGCTCCTAACAGACCCCAATTACCCTCTCCAAATTTAGAAGTACTGCAAATATGAGCTGCCATCAGTCTCCTGGAACTCGAATGGCCTTGGGCTGTTTATGATATTATGCAAATTCACTAAAGTAGCATAACATAATCAAGACATCTGTTCCTACTGCACCATCCCCAATCATTTTACTTCCTCTGTGCAACTTAATTTCTTTGGGAATGTAAAAGATCAGCATGGTATTTCTGCCACTGATAAATATTTTCTTTGCTCTCCTGATAACATCTAAATGACAGCAGGGAGACTGCAGTACATTTGGTTTAGAAGTAAGATTTCCTTATAGAAACACTACACTCGGTTGTTATCACACACTTTACACTTGATGAAATTCTACTTGACTCAAAACCAAGTCATGTTTTATTCATTTGAGGGGGGAGAAATACCTTAACAAATGATTTATAACCTTTGGCTCAACTTTTGCCAAAGGCACTTGTCAAGGGAAAGCTTCATGTACCTAAAGTTGCACCTAAGAAATACAAAAGACTTGAAGAAATTGGTTTCTGTTCTCTTTCTTCACTGATTTAATTCACATGGAAGGTCTTGAGAGCTATGAGAAGATGAAAGGCAGGACAATCACCACTCTTTCCAAGCATGACAGTATTTGCCATAGTATGACACACACTACAGCCATATCAGAAACTAGACACTACCTACATTTATATAAGATTATATCCAATCTGCATCATTTTCACATAGAAGCATAGTAAATATCTACTGCTTAGTATAGCACTATATAGCTATTTATAACACATCTAAGTTGTATTTCCTGTGTTCTTTTCGGTAACATGGGTACAAGAAAACACTGATACTATAATAAAGGTAATAGAGGTTCTGCCTAAAAGGCTGTCTCCCTATTAACAGAAAAGCACTACAGATACTCCGAAGTTACCACAAAACTACGAAGTGGCCATACCTATTCCCAATTAGGACAGGATTACCTGGAACACATCAAGTGCTGAGGTACAGAACTGGAACTGCCCCATCACTATGCCTAATGCTCTGCTACAGTGACTCTCACAGGCTGGGATGCTGCCGTGTGAGGGAGTCCTATCATTCCTCCCAGCCTTGGGCATCAAACAAGATGCTAAGAAGCTCTGTTGTAGAGTTCTGGGCTCCAGCTCTTCATAATTCATTTCTATTTATATTCAGAGATGGGCAACGTTCAAAAGGAGCAACTTGGAGAACAGTAAAGAAAAAGGGCACACAAACAGGACAGTTCACTCTTCCCCCCATTCCTTCCCACCTCATATTCATCTCCACTTAAGAATAAAAGAACAAGGGCAAGCAATACTAACCCAGGGCAGAGCAGAGCTGTAAGCAAAACGTTTGTCTTCCACTTCTCACCTCTAAATGCTGAGGGAAAGATAAAAACAAGTTCAAGTTCAAGGCTTTTTGCCACTGTTTTGCAGTAGGGCAGCAAGAAGCAAGTTTGTTGTCTGAGACACCAGCTCCAGTGTGAGGTTTAATTTAAACTCAGCAATTCTGAATTTACCCTGCTGTGTCACACTGAACAAACACATGTACTTACTTTTATACATTCTAGCAGACACATAACCAGCTGGAGTTCCCAGTAAGACCCACAGTACAACTGCACAGGTCATCAAAGCACCACGGTTGGCAGGAGAAAGAAAACCAAGGCAAGCTAGGACTAAAGAGACAAAGGATTTAGTCATCTGTGGATGCGTAGCAAAACTTCTCTGTAACACATATTACTGTAAAGGACCTGATATTTAAATGAGCGTAAGCTCTCATATACCCCCATCCCATGGCCATAGCCCTGGGTGACATGGTTTAGTGTGAGGCATCCCTGCCCATGGCAGGGGGTTGAACTGGATGATGTTAACATCCTTTCCAACTCAAACCATTATGAGGTTCTGTGATGTACTTTACAGACAACATATAATAAAACACCAACTTCTGACAGTCTCCATCACCACATGTATATAACAGGCACTCAATCTCAATGCTGTGTCAGTACTGTTTCATTGGTGTACATTCTTGCTCTTATTCCTGAACAGCTGCAGACTGTTGTGCCGCAAGTAATAGAAAGTGTTCTGAGAACAAAACAAAGCTTTGATTTTATGCCTTTGAACTTGCATTACTGGATCCTTGGATAATTTACACCATGACAAACTTTTTACAAACCAAAATAAAACTTATAACAAGGAAGCGTCATTTCTGCATCATGAAGAATGAGCATGAGCCCAGATAGCATGTTTGGAACACCACCACTTACAGCAGCATTACTGAAGCTACCTAGATTACTGCTATGAAAATACATTAATATTTTACTAAAGGAAGGAGTTCATTTCCAAAAGAAGGCTTCTGTCATCGAATAATATTGCATCTTTCTTACACTATTACATGCCAAACACATCACTTCATAAAGTTACTTACATAAAGTAATAAATGTCATAATGAAGATCTGAGTTCCTTGGCCCAAGAAGACAGACAGTAACATCCCCTTCCTTGGAGGTCTAAACACATCTCCATGGACCAGCTTCCAGCCAAATTCCTCTTGGGCATCTTCCTGTATAAAGTCAGTAATGTCTTTAGCAAAGACGCATAACTCAGTAGTGAATTAACATGATGAAAAATCCATATTTAAAGTCTGATTAACTCCCAGTTTAGATCTAAAGACAGACTAATTGCATCTGATTCATCACTCCTTGATTTTTATAACCCCCTAATGGTTCAGTGAAAGAAAAAGGCAGGCTTTATCAAGAAAATCCTCATCTCTTAAAGCAAGGAAAAACAAAATGTAATTAGCCAAACCATATAATATCATTCTAAATTTAAACTAAAACAAAGCATTCCATTTAACTTGGATTACAGCATTTCAAGTTAGTTCAAGCGTTTGTCTTTTCTTGCCTCTTCCGAAGCACATCAGTCTTAATGACAATCCTGGGAAAGAATTAAAAGGACTCTGTACTCCAAAAGGAAGTTTGCTCCCTACAATCACAGGGGCAAGTACCAATACTCTTTGTTGCAGTATCAGAGGTGAATGGATGGATCATGGAAGGAATCTTCAGTCTGGCAGCTCTAAAGAACCCCTAACAACTGAATTTTTCAACCGAATCACTCAAAACAAACACTCCCCTTCACAAAACCAAGCAAACACACACGACCACAACCAACCAACCCCTCAAGATCACACTCTTCCTCACAAAGCTAAGAGACACAGGTTTCATTCAACAAGAAGTACTGAGGTTAGTTTAACGGACTGCTTGCCACTAGGAGTACAGCACACAAAAAAAACAGGGCAAGAAAGAATACACACCCATGTGGTAAATGACACAGAGCATCTTAACTTGCTTGTATTTGTTGGCTAGATATTACTCTTAGAAGTCTGATTACTAACACAAAAACTAAGAAGCTATTAAACATAAGATGAGCACAAAGAAACTCAAACCCCAACTACCTTTGCCTGCAAAGAAAACACTACCAGATCTCTAGGTATAATTCCAACACATCGGTGCTTTTCCAGTAAGGAAAGGTTTGTTTGGTTAAAGCAGCATAAAGACCAGACTTTCCTTTAAGTCAGAACTTGAACTAATTGTGATGATGATGATAAAGTTGCTGAGGTAAGACAGAAGGTAGTTGTAAGTAAGGAATGAAAGAATTTTAAGGTTACCATCTGAAGTAAATAGTATCTGTTTTCAAAATGATGAACACCAAGCAGAAAGAAATGCTTACTACTGTAGTTCCTGACACAACAAGGAAGCTACACTTTACAGTTACAGCAAAATATCTAAGGCAAAGCTTAAGAGATACTTTTGAATCTTGGCCAATATGCTAAAAATTACTCTAAATCTTAAAAGGAATGAAGCAATCTGTATCTTAGCCATGAATTCAGCCTGGTTCTCAAAATAGTCTGACAAAGATTAAGTCCCCTGCACTCAGTCATGATCAAAGAGATTAAAGTTTTACCACTCTTCAAAATGCATTGACATGAATTCTCTTCAGTTCAGGTATCTTCTCTTAGTCATAAGATCCTCAAAGCAACTCAATGACTTCTAAACACTTCATTAATGTATGTCTCAGTACATCTACATCATACTAAAAGCCAGTCGGTATCAGTTGAACATGAAATGTACATACCAAGATCACCAGCACTGGCTTGCACATCGATCACCAGCATTCCCTATGTGTGAGATACTAAGTTGCTCCCCTGCAGCTTCTTCAGTCCAGGTCTTTTGTACCACTAATTCACACTTTTACAGATATCAGCTCCTTGAACTGTAACAGATCTTGAAGTCCCACAAACAGGCAGGAAAACAAAGTGTGGTTTTTTGGAAGTCAAACCTATTCCCTCTGTTACCCATCAAAACTAACCAAGCTCCTATATGTCTTGCTCCTTTGTCACATTAAGAATGGCTAACTAATAAGGACAGGACAGTGTAAGATATGGAACATAATTTAATTGAGAGATCAAACAGGAGCTTCTCAAAAACCATCAGTTAAAGGATGTGGAAAAATTCTTCCCCTTTAAATTAGAGTCTGCATTTGCATTAACAAAAGATATTTAATATCAAAACCAAAGAAGAATAAAAGTACTTTCAGATGTCAGTTTCAACATGAAACCTTTTTGTGCATTCTAAAGCATTTCTTTATCCAGATAGCAACAACAATTAAAATTAAAAGCCTTTGTAGTATTTGACGTTATTTTTCCTCTATGGCTTGCAGATACCACTTTTACCAATGAGAAAGAATCATCTTTGTTCAGCCTTTCACTCATCCACTGCTCAAGTTTTATTAACTCACAATCAGTTGTGTTCTTTTCCATTAAGGCAGTAAAGCCACTGTAGGGACCAAAATTAAAACCCCATCACTTACACACCCACCCATGCTGGAGAGGGACTCTTCATCAGGGACTACAGTGATAGGACAAGGGGTGATGGGTTCACCCTGAAACAGCGGAAGTTATTTGGGTGGCAAGGCACTAGAACAGGTTGCCCAAACTGGTAAAAGCTCCACCCCTGGCAGTGTTCAAAGCCAGGTTGGACAGAGCCTTGGGCAACATGGTCTAGTGCTGGCAGGGTGGTTGGAACCAGATGATCTTAAGGTCCTTTGGAACCCAAACCAGTATGGGATTCTAGGATTTCACCACAATCTCCAGTCACAGGCAAAAGGCAACACCAATTTGTATTAGTCAGACTCTTTCCGATAACATCCAGCAAGACAACTACTGAGCCTTCCACTAATTTCACCCCATTATTTCTCACTAGTTTAATTTCTGACCCTTTTTTTGCAATAATCAACAGATATAATGGGCTTGGTTTGGGGGTTTTCTTTGCCCCATGAAGTTGCACAGCATCATACTTCCCATGAAATCTACAGTATAAACTTCCCAAACATCCCAAGTGCTAGCATATTTGCTTTCTGGACAAGCTATATTACAGACTACTCTAAAGAAACACCACCTTAGAACTGGAAAAGGGACAGCATCTGAACTTCCTAATGCAGCTTCATTACAGAGCTGACAGTATCTGTACGCAGTAGTTTTACGCCTGATCTCCTAGAGAGGGGAAAACCACTTACTAAGTTTGATAGCTCAGACTATAAAACTATTTTTTGGCAGAAAATATGCCAAAGGGGGTAGTAAATCTTTAATTCTGTGCTACCAACGTCTCTGCAAC
>JASSUY010033976.1:0-11109 GCA_032466535.1 Forpus xanthops
CCATCTCCCAGACAAAATCTGACTCACTCAGCATCATCTTATAGGCTTTATTCAGCTAATCACAACCCTCCCCATTCACAAATTCTTTTTTTGAGCCAAAAGACCTGCTCTTTCTGTGTATTAACACAAGGAAGACAGAAGGGTTCTTCAAGGCAGCATCTGTTGCAGCTGTGGAGGCTTGGATGGACTATGATTTGTTGCAAGAAGGGTCCAGACACTGTGCTTACTTACCACAAATGTGGCTTGACAACTACTCTGGTCAGGTACAATGTCCATTCAAGAACATGCTTCTAGACCTCAGCAGGTCAGATACAACTTGGCTGTCCACAGTTTGCAACGAAAACTGATCAAGTTGCATGACACAGCCTTGGAAGTATCTGACAGCATCCACACAGTCACCACCACGCCATCAGAAGACCAAGCGTTAACTTGATGCTAAGTAAGCATCCAAGCTGCCTTTACCCTCACCCCAGGACTTGCCGTCAAGCCAGCATGAGCTCATTTTGGTTGGAAGCTCAGCTGATATCCCAGCTTTCTTACCCAGTCTACACCACTTTACAGTTATATCACTGCTGGCTGGCTGCCTGGAGAAAGCCTTCCACTGGGGCAGGAGGAAGAGCCAACTTTTCTTCATTGTTTATTCCTATCCTGCCTTTATTTGGAGTCAACAGCTTATTAGACTGGGATTTTAATCAGGATGTGGATTTGCTCAAGCCAAAATGAATTCAAAGCTCTTAAGTGTAATAAAGCCTTGAGATTTGAGGGCACACCATGCTTTATTATACCCTTTGCAATTGAGGGAAGGAGCACTTCTCCCAGCTGATGAGCTCACTCTGATTTTGCTGAAATGCAAATCTCCCAGGAGCCTGGATAACGGTTTCTCGCACATCCCTTTTGGATAGCTGAAATGTCTCCAGGGGCATCTCCATGCCTATTTGTGGAAAGCAGAGAAGATGGGGAAGCCCTCAGGAACAGAAGCTCTTCAGTATCTATAAGAACACTCTCTCAGTAAAGCTGTCTTCCTCCCTCCTTGTAAATACCCCTTTTCCTGCACTCTGCCCCATCCCACTGAGGTATTCTAGTGGCCAAAACGATCCCAGATCCTGGTCTCTGTCAATACCTAATTGAGCCCCTGCTGTCCTAGGGCTAAAAAGGACACCAGAAAACGTAACACAGGTGATACCCTCAACTGACAATGGAAGTGCAGATTTTGAAAGGTATGAATGGTGCAGTCGGCAACTCACTGATGGATTTCACATGGACTGGAGATGATGAGGCACCAACCTCCCATAGGCATCATCCCTTTCTCAGGTGCTTTTGGAAGACACTTCTAATAACCAAGACAGTTTCTAAAGCACTGCACTTGGTCTGAAGTGTCCCCTCCAGGCCTTGCACTGCACCATATCCTGCCAGGGGCAGCTACCATGAAGTACCAGCTCAAGCAAACCCTATTTTGCCCTGGTAGGAGCCACACCATCACTGGCTTCCACAGCCTTTGGTCCTGCAGAGGCTCCTCTGAGGACAGGCTTTTCCCCAGCCTGGATGTGTGGATGAAGGTATGTGGAAACAGTTATTTCATAGGTTTTCTCCAGCTCCGATTTCTACAGTCCTTTAAAGAAATAACACAGAGAAACCACCAGCAGGCCTTTTCCATGGAAAGAGCAAGAGGATCCCCCAGGGCTGCAGCTAGCACTGCTTCAGGGACATGCACCCAAGGGAAGCACCGCTGGGAAGAAGGGAGCAACTGCTTGGATCCCTCTCTGTGTTTCCTTGAGGGGTGGGGAGAGCCCAGCAGATGGCGGGGAGGCAGTGGGCAGTCAGATCCAGGAGGAGAGCTCTGGAACCCCATCACGTGTGCTGGGCCCATGGCCAAAACCAACAGGCAGAGCTATCTAAATATTTACAGCCCTTCCCAGGCCAGCGGCAGGGTCTGCACCACGGAGGGGAACTAGCTGACTCGGTGAAACCTGGGAACCAGTAGCTCCCCTCCCTCCGGAAAAGATGCCTTACCCTGCCCCACTCCCATCCCTTACTCTGCTCCAGCCTACACTATTGCACACATGCCACGTCAAACCCCACAACCAGTCTGATGCCTGAAGGCAACAGGCCAAGTTGAGGTTTGGAAAACACCACCAGGCAGAAATCACCAGGACTGAACCCTCTTCAGCTTCATTTCAGACATGGGTTAGGGGAGAATAGCTGAAAATCATGCCCATGCTTCTGAAATCCTTGAGACACAGCTCATGGTGTTTGTCCTACAACAGCAAGGAGAGAGAAGCTCAGAGCTTTCAGGGTCACTCATATACACAAAAGCCTGCTTTCAGGATTAAAAGAGTCCCATGCCTGCACACTTAGCCTCCCATCGCTCCTCTTCCATCCACCAGCTCCCCTGCCCTCAAGTCATGAAACCACAGTCCCACAATGCAGCAAGCCCATTGTTACAGAGCAGGAGCAGCTCCCAACAGCACAACCTTGTCAGCCACGGCAAGGCTAAAACAAGACCTGCCCTCCACTCCTGGGAGCCACGGGGACAGTGTTGGAGGTGCAGATGGATCTTTAATAACAGAGAAGAGGAGCACTTCACATTAACACCAAATGCTCTCTATCCTTACGTCCTGTGGAGGGCAAAAGCAGATCAGATCCTTCACAGAAAATGGAAACCTACAAGAGATTGAATCCTGACACACACCACAGGGATTTGGGCTCCTTGAACCCCCTACATTACAAGTAATTGGTCACATACCAGCTACTTAGAAATCACCAGCTGGGAAGCTTACCATCAGGACCACCACTGCCCAAGATTCTCCTTGGTCACATTAAAAACCAAGTCCCCTAAACAGCAATATAAAGATGCCCAGGGGATCCTGAAGCATGCCTGGCCAGATATCACAGGCTCGGTCTCCATGGCATTCCTGTAGCATGACCCCATGCCTGCCACTGCTCTACCCAGCATCTCTGGAGAGGCAGCTCAGAGGCAGAACAGGCCAGTGGAAAGTGGGACTGAAAACCTTTGTAAGGGGCCTGTCAAAAGATGACAGGTTGCTGAAAGAAATGCAAATGGCACTTGGCCGACTGTAACTGAGCTGTCAAGGAGAGCTGCCATCAGCCCACATAGCAGCAAGGGTACCGGGGAAAACACACTGCCAACTCACAGTGGCTGAGTGCCTGCGGGACATCCAGGACATCCCTCCTGAGCAGGAAGGCACCCCAGGTAGGGAGTGAGCTCCAGGGCTGGGCACCACCAGAAGAGTAGAGAGGCTGCAGGAGCCAGGTCAGACACACATCCAGAGCAGCCAAGTCACAGGGACTCAAGCACGAGAACAGAGGGGACAGAAGCCAGCACGAATTATCTCTATCTGAAAGGGCAGCCAGAGATTTAATGCTACTTTACTTTTTTCCTTTCAAAGAGACAAGCAGCAAGCATAAGCCTTGGGAGCTGCCAGACCCCAGAAGTATTTTTCCAGGGACTGATAAAGAGCCTCAGTGCTGCAGATTGCAGTGGCTCCTGGGGACTTCCATCACTCAAAGGGACTGAGGACTCAGGAGTCCTTCACAAGCCCTTATTCTTGCACCTTCCTCAATAGGCACACTGTCCCATACAACAACATGGCTAGAGAGAGGAGATGATTCAAGTGGCTGACTTGAGGCAATGGAATTAAGAACAGATACTTCAAATAAATAAATAAAATAATAACAGAAACAGTTTCCCCTTCTGAAACATGAGGCCGTGTGACCTCCTGGAAAGATCACTCCTGGACTCCTTGCATAAACACACTGTGGACATACACAAAACATGACCGGGAAACAGCCTGGACTGCTTAAATCTGGGCTGGAAAAAGGCAGACTGAAGCTGCAGGAAAACCTAGAGCTACAGCCTCAAAATCTCTCCTCTCATGAAGGAGTTTTCCCAAGTTTTCCAAGGAGACTTGCAAGGCATCCTGCCTGGAGAGGGGCAAGCATAAAGGCCACAAGTAAGGGGAGAGGGCAGCTGCTGGCTGGGCTGTGAGCTCTCTGCTGGCACTCAGTGCATGGCTGAATGGGGCAGCAAGTCCTCCCTGAGCTCAGCACCATTCAGCTACACCAGCCTGAGGCCAGGAGCAGCACACCCATACGGACACAGCTCTGCAGCCCTCCCTGGGCACTTCTGCAGCAATCCCTGAGCTTCCCTAGCCCCAAAGCATCCCCGCACCAGAGCTCCTCAAATTGAAACCATCCTATTTCCACACCAGAGGCACACGAACAGCAGGGAGGAAAGCAATGCCATGGAACATGGAAAGACACCTCTATGGGGCTGCAGGGACATGCAGTTCTGCTCACCCATGACCAGCAGGCATCAGTGCAGGTCCCCAGCTACTCAACAGAGTTTCTACAGCAAAGCCAGACATAACAGCCTCCAGCAGGGGCAGGGCTGTCGGCAGAGCTGTTTCTAATGGGTTTGAGCTTGTGTGGTCTCGGGTCGGTGAGGCTATGTACAATAAACCTCTCTGTGGAAAACTCCGCATCTTTAAAGCATCTTTTGCCAGCAAAGGGGAAAAAGCATTAGTGTGTCTATTCCACCCGCACTCCCCCTAACCTGAAACATGGAGAAGTGATGTGAGAGCCTTTCACCCTGGAGAAGGGAGCACCAAGAGATTCAAAGGGGCAGGGAAACCAAAGCAGCTGTGGGATTGAGGCAAACTAGAGCGGGTTTAATAGAGAAAAAGGAGTGGGAAATTGTAAAAGAAAAAAAAGGAGGGAGATGGCTGGAAACAAAGAAAGCTCTTGGTGGCAAGCTGCTGTGCTTGGCCCCTCTCCATCAGCATCCACTGCTGCAGGCCTGTGGGGCTGGGGAGTGTGGGGCTCTTGTGCCACAGGACATTGAAGCTTGGAGCAGGAGGACACCCAACCCCCAGCTCTGACCCCAGACACCTTGTCACCCCTCTCTCCTGCTCTGTGGACAGGAGGAGCTCAAAGAAGGGTTGTGTTGGTTCAGATGTATCTAGAACTGGCACGGAGAAGCAATCTCAGCAGGAACTGCAGGGCACCAGGGATGCTGCTGTGATTCATTTGGTCTAGCAAAGGAGAGAGGCAGAAGCAGCAAGTCAGAGCTGCAGGGAGGAGCTGGGTAGCAGAGATGCAGCAGCATGAGAACCGACATATCCTCATAACCACAGCAAATAACTCAAGCCAGCCTGCCCATGCACCCAGGACTACAAAGCGGACATCTCCCCTTGCTCTGATTCACCTCTTCGACTGTGCCCTCCCTAAAACCCAGCAAGCCACAGCAACTCTTGTGCTGCTGTGTGGCTCTCCAGGGCACAGCACTCACAAAGCTGCTGGGTTGAAAAGCGCACACGCGTGGGGTGCACCAATCAGTGGGACCACAATGACAATCCACGGGGCCCTCTCAGCTGCAGCACAACCCCTATGTTGTTCAACATATGCACCCACTTGTTTGCTCTGACTCGCACTGAAGGTCAAACATATGGATTCGTTTCCTATTTCCCACTGCTACATGAAACAGCCGGAAGACACAGATACCCTCCAAAGCAAAGCTGAGAGGGATGAAGGTCATCAGACCCTCAAGCAGGCAGAGGCGATGGATGGCCCCGGAGCTGAAGTTTAACTGCTGGAATGGAGTACAAGCAGCAGCCTTGCACATAGAGCTGCATCCGCCCCAGTGGCCATGTGCCAGGCAGGATTTGGCCCATCCACTGAACTGCGACATTCAAGGTTTTCAACAGCCTTAAGTAACACGACTAGGGAACTAAAAACAAAGGAGAGTTTGCGTTTGAGTGCTGGTTTTCATCCACAAAGCTAACAGCGCTCCCTGAAGTGTCAACTCTCGTGAGAGGTGAGGGGGAAGAACCGGTGTGCTCTGTAATGCTGTGCAGCAGAACGGGGTCAGGCTCAGGAATGGGTGCACGTTTCCATCAGCTACAGGCTCCAAAAAGCCCTGCCTGTGGCCTGCCTCGAGCAGGAGAGTGTCAGCCAGCTGACAGGAAATGGGATGAGATACAGCAGAACCACAGGATACAGCAGCAAAACACCACTAAGGATGCTGAGAAGGCCCTCAAATCTCTCAAGGCCACCAGTACTCAGGAGCTCCTCACCACAGTAAAGACTCCAGCTTCCTGGGTTCAGCCTTGCTTCATACATTCTGGTTTTGGTGTTGCTCTCTTTCATTCCTAGATGAGTTAACTGCCACTGCATTCATTTTACACTACTCATTTGAACCTCCTGCTCCCTCAGTCTTGCACATCCAGCTCCTTCGGTTCCCCACAGGACATTCCCACCATACCAAGAGCACCATCACTTCCCCCAGAGAGCGTAGGACAGGGGGAGTCATGCCCCAATGCCCTTTTTAAGCCAAGCAACCGGTATGATTCATAACAGCAGAAATATCACAGCTGCACAAGGTGATGCTGCACCGGATCCCCAGAGAGCTCTGCACCAGCGTGGCACATTGTGACATGCAGGTCCATGGGACACATGTTCTTTAGAAGACATCTGCTCTATACATATACAGCACTGAAGAACCACTGAACCTGTGGATTAGCAGCTCCTGTCCTCTTGCCATGAGCACTGTTCTTTGAATACTCCATAATCAATTCCAGCTAATCAATGGGGCTAGGTTGGACACTGAATGAAACCATGAACAGCCTCACCACTAAAAGCAACAAGAGCAGAGAAGACACCTATCATCACATAACAATTTCCACACCAAAAATAGAACACATTTACTTTTTGAATGTGGTTTTCATCAAACCTGTTTTAAAGTATCCATAGATGCTATCAACGGGGCTCCAGATTCCAACACGTACTGTTGATTACTTTCACAATGCAGCTGGCGCAAATGAAGCTGTTCAATATGGATGGGTCTTCACCTTGTTTAAAGTTTGCAACCTTGTTAACTGAACTTTCAAAATAAACCTATGCTGCACACTTTGTTTAAATTTCCTCTTACAAAAAGATACATGGGTGCATGGAGGCTGGGAAAGGAAGTCCTGCAAGAGCATAGTCCAGGTTTCCCAACAAACTAACACTATCAGACAGCATGCTGCTCTCTCCTTCCTGTCGGACATATGTGTATAAATCTGCTTTGTGATCTAGACCATTTAAACAGCATGAACTATGGAAATATTCTGAGTGGATGGGTTGTAGAAATGAAGATGGTATTGTCATTAACACATAAAACACACAGCTGTATTAAAACAAAAGGTCCTGAAGCTTGCATAAGGGGAAGAAAACCAACCCAAATCTGGATTTAGTAGGGAAAAGCTTTATTTTAGGGCTTCTACTAGAGAATAACAAACACAAAACTATAAAAAGATCCTGCGTGAAGTCCTTTAAAGGAAAATTTAGTCTGTTTCAACTATGGCTTTGTTTTGGGTCTTTTCTGAATAAACACTCATTTATCAGGAGTTGAGATTTGGCCAGACCATAGCAATGACAGTCTGCTGCTCTGTCACCCAGAATGGTTATTTTTAAATCCTGCTCTTGGGCTTTGCCTTTCCAGATTTGCAGCATGGCCCTGGAGCACTCGCCAGCAAGTGTCCCTGAGGGGCACAAGCTGTAATTGCTTAACATAGGACTGTATGGGAAATGTCACTGCAGCCACTGCCTGAAGGATGGGAGTCCCCTTCTTCCCTTGGATAATGGGCTGCTGAGATCCCAAGCTCTGTTGTTTTCTCGATGGAATCGGAGCAGCGCGTCCTTCAACAAACACCTGCAAAAGGCTCATTTCTTGCTGCCCCTTTAGGTATTGCCCATGAAAAAAACTTAAAGACACAAGCAGCACAAGTGCAGTTGAAGCAGCCGGGGTTAGCAGCCCAGGAGAGGGGGCTCCACAATACAATGTGATACAGTTTCACAGCCAGCAGAGCATATTCAAAGCTCTGATCACTCAGAGCAAGAAGCTCAGTTATCCTTCCCCTCTCGGCCATTCCACATGTGTGAGCAGAGTTGGTTTGACACAAGCAGGAGCAGATGCGTTGGCCTCACATCATGCCAACAACACAGCAGTAGGAGCATCCCAGTAGCACAAACAGAGAAAAGCAGGCAAGGAGAGAGCACACCCTGCTAATTGCAGTTTAGCCTGGTCCTTCCAGCGATGCTCACTGCAGTACCCACCAAAGAGGTCAGCACCTCACTGAGGAGAAAAGAAACCAAGAGGCCTTCCCCATTTTCCCTATCCCCCAAGTGGCTTTAAACATGCCTGGGCTGGGAACGCACCCAGCCTCTTGCCCTCAGGTAAGGTACTGGGCTGCCACCAGGGTAAAGATGGACAGGAGATGGGACAAGTGCACTGTTGTCCCACTGTAGTCTTCCAGAGGAGCACAGCCACCAGACACTGTGAGAAGTGGCAGGACAGCAGCACTGCTGCTCTCTTGCACTGGGATTTAAGCCAGTGGCATTCACAGACACACAAGTATGTGCAAGCACAGGGCTGTGCTCAGGTCCCAGCTAAACCCAGACCCTCAGCTCAACATGTGTTCAAGCTAGCACCCAGCTACCCAAACCCCACCTTGTTGGGTCCTTGTCCAGCCTAAACCTGAATTTGGGGAAATATTGCATCTCCTGCTTTGAATCAGAGCGGCAAGAAATGGACAAGTCTTTATCCCAAGCACCACAATGCTTTTTGCATCAATTACCAAGGTGATGGCTGAACCATGCTAACCGCAATCGAGTTGGCCTTTCCCACAGCCCCTCCCCTCTGCAGGCATCAGCCAGGACTTTGAAACACTGGTTTGATCTGGAATCCACAACTTTCGGCTGTGGTCTCACCACAGCCAAGACAACTGTACCTTTGTCAGGCACAGAGAAGCCTCTCACCAACGCAGAGAGGAGGCTGAGCCAGAGCCGTGGGTCACTCACCGGTCAGGCCGGTGCAGAGGCAACAGGAGGAGAAGCTGGAGTGCTCCTGCTCCTCCACCTCCCCAGGGACAGCGAACGGCTGCCTCAGAGGATGGAGGAGAGCACATTGATGCTCAGCAATGAGAAGCCAGAGAGCAAAGGTTTAACACATGCACTTTGCCACTGCAGCATGCCAACAGATACAGTCTAAAGTAAGATGACTCAGATGAGATTTCTACCCCTCCTCTCCCTCTTTTTATGGGAGTAGGAAGAAGAAAAAAAAAAAAAGACAAGGTTTTGATTCCATATAATTAACCGGCTTTGTGAATCTGCCTAGTTCCTATCAATTCCCTCAGACACGGCATGTGCTCCCATTCACTCCACACTGCCTGCCCCTCCCTGAGCTCAGCCCTGCTGGCGGGTGCTGCTGGGTTTCAGTCCAAGACAAGTACAAGGAAAGATTAGAGGCAGAGGACTGGAGTCACTGGTTAAAGAGAGAGCAAGTGGCTGGGCTGTCACGACCTGCCTTCTCGCATCAGCTTCTGCTCCAGTGCGGTGCCCCACAGAGCTGCCCTGCTGCGCATCTCTGTACAAAACACCCCTGGCTCAGATTTCCAGCCTCACAGAGATTATTTGTGCTATGCCCAATGCCACTCTGCAGGCGGACAGTGAGCAGGGACAGTGGACAAAACAGATTGTGTCCAGCACTTGGGGTGCATGTCCCAGCCATGGGTACACAGGTCCTGAGGTGTGCACAGAGCCCCCAGCCAGGGAACAGGAAGGCCTAAAGGGAGAGCAGAGGAGCAGTCACAGGCAATCCCATTGCGGCCCCGTTACAGGACCTGGCAGCAGCGCAACAGATCCGCCAAGACAAACAGAAGCATTCGCAGCTCAGCAAATCTCCTCACGTACATGCTCCTCCAGATCGGATGCGTAACCCAGCTATGATGATTTAAGCCTGAGATGCACACGGCAGGAAGAGGGGCATGTCTGGAGCTGGGGCCAGGCTGATAAATTTGAAGACAGGGCAGGAGAGAAAGAAGGGGTGACAAGGGGTTGGGCGGCAGCAGCCACCCCACATCCCTGGATGCAGGCAGAAGGTAACTGCCCTCTTTGCCCACCCCACCATCCTGGCTAGAGCTGGCCTGCCTTCTGCTTCCCTCCAACTGTTGCTCTTGCTACAAGCCAGCCAGGGTGACATGGAGAAGCTCCCGATCTCCCAAGAGCTCAGGGAGGCTGGCTCTGCTGACATGAGAACATCCAGCCAAAGCGAACAACACATCCTCATAACCCAACTACACCACGAACACTGTGTCACCGGGTCAGCCCGGTCTGAGGCGAATGGGGCAGGGAGAACATTTTGGTCTTTGTTTTAGGGCTGTTGCCAGGATTTACCCACAAGGTCTCCATGGATGCCTGGAAGCACACCAAAGTTTAAATAATAGAAAAAAAGAAAAGCCCAACCCCTTCAAAAAGAGACAAGCCCACAACAGTTTGGAAGATGTCCTGCAGCAGACAGGAACCCGCTCCCTGGGCAGCTGGGCAGAATGGGTGCAGAGGACACGAGGGAACGTCTCACGAGGACTGTGGCACTGTCCCAGGAGCAGAAGGAAGCAGCCGGGTCGTCCCTTACCCCTGGGCTCTGCAGCCCGCAGGTTCCGGAGCCCCTTCCCCAAGCGCTGCTCCCGCCCTAACGCAAAGGCACTTCGCGGGGGTGCCCCGCGGACCCCATCTCCTTCAAGTGCCTTCTGCCATAGGGCCACCCCCCGCCCGCCGCCACTCCCGGGCACGTTCCGGTGCTTCCTCCGCGGGTCCCGCACAGGGTCCGCAGCGCAGCCGCGTCCCTGCCCGCCCTGGGGAAAGAGGCAGCGCGGCCCCCGCTGGCAGGGGGGCACCGGGTGACCCCCAGGGGAGACACCGGGGGCAGGAGGAGCAGACCCGGCAGTGCTGCCCTCTTTTTCCTCCTCCTCCTCCTCCCTCCCTCCAGGGCTCCGCCGGGGCAGCCGTGGGGGAGCGGGGCCGGCAGCGCCCGGCCTTTGTTTGCCCAGGGCCGGGTGCGGCGGAGCGGGGCGCCCCGAGCCGTGCCACTCACATAGTGCTTGTTGGGGATGCGCCGCTTCTGCACGTCCAGCACCTTCACCTCCGCGATGCTCCGCCTGGGCATGCCTCTGCCCTTCGCAGCCCGGCGCCAGCGGCGAAGCGGGGAGCGGCGGCGGCGCTGTGGGACGCACTGCCGCACGCAGCCGGGACCGCAGCCGACAGCGCCGAGCCGAG
>JASSUY010033976.1:11164-23697 GCA_032466535.1 Forpus xanthops
CCGACGGGGCGGCCCCACCGCGGCTGGCTTAAAGGGGCGACCGGCAGCGCCCGCCCCACGCCTGTCCGCCCCACGAGCGGGGCTGGCGGGGGGTGCGCGGAGCTGTGTTCGAGGTGGAGCGGGGAGAGCGGCTCGGCTGTGCCTGGGGACAGCTTTTCAGAGGGGCCGGCGGCTGCCTGCATGGTGGAGAGGTGGATGGAGGGGTCCCGGCTTGGCCATCTGGGCACCCGTGCGTGGGCTCCATCACCGGGGTTCGAGTCTTCACCCTGCTCTTGCCCCATAACAACAGCCCCCTAAGGCGGTGCTTATGACTTGGGCATAAGTAACCACATCCCTAAAGGATACAGGAAATGAACTGAGGAGAAAAAGGTGTCGTTTTGGGCTGATGACCTGCCCACTACAGCTCTCCTCCCCGGCAGTCCAACCCCTCCGGCCCTCCTGGATGCCCACCTCTGCCTTTGGGGCAGCTGAGGAGACAAGGCACTTCTCTACATCAGCGCCACCCACGGCCTCCGTCTTCCCAGCAGCTTCTCAGCACGTGGCACAACCACAGCTCTCTTCCCTGTTGGGCTTTTAATTACATTATAAAGTTACTCAAGGCTTGCACTGGCAGGTCATTCGTTTTCATATGAATTTAATTTAATCATAAACAACTCATCTCACTCCTTAGCAGCTCCTCAAATGTGGCTCTTTTTCATACTGTTAACTTCACTACAACCACACCAGAAGAGGTACAGGCGGATTGCCAGGGCTTTATTGCATCCCCCATGCCCTCCCAAAGGGCTCATCTTCATCCTCTTCTCACTCAGCTAAGTCCAAGATCACAGTGCCCCCGCAGGGATGGCTGCAGGAAGGATGCTAGGCTGTCTGAAGGGGATGTCACACCACTGGTGACCTCCTCGATGCCTGCTGGCATGCTGCTGCAGGGCTGATTGACTCATAGACCACATCGCTCCTCTCTGGCCCCAGTATCATTCCTCAGACAGATATATCTTGAGGGTAGGTGGGCAGAAGGCCATGGAGAGGCCCCGAAGAGCCCTCTCTTCCTTCTGCCATCAGGAAACTCCTGACATTCCTAATGGATACTGTGGCTGGACCCTGAAGCGCTAATCAAGAGCTGAAGCCTGGGAAAGCACCAACAAGCAGTAGAACTGCAGCTTTTGGTTGTGTGGAGTGCTCAGGCTCGAGCAGATAAGAATTTTACTGGTTTTAAAAGCCCTGGAAGACGCAGAAATCCTCCAAAGGTTGGTGAGGAAAACATTCAAAGCACCCGTGCATCCTGCTGGTAAGAGAAGTGTACATTGAGGTGTGGAACACTGGAGGAAGCAGATTAAAAGAGAAATGAAACAATTACTGATCTTCACATGATGAAAGGAGAAACTAAGGTAGAGAGCAGCTGAGGGCACTGCAACTGAACAGTGCAGAAAAGGATGTAACCTGAAGAGCTGAGGGTTGAAAGGCCAGGCAAGGGGGGCACAGGGATAACAGGAGCAGATAATTGGATATGTGAGCCACATAAAGGAGCACAGAAACATGCTAAGCAACATGCAATAGGTTATAAATCGCAAGGGAAAGGGAATTCAGTGAGGCAACTGAGTTGTGAATGCTATGGGTGCAGCCATCCCTCTTGCTTCGAGCACTGGTTTGCTCTAGTTGACAGCAATTGAGGGACTGCCAGGCATCAGGGAGAGGGTGACTGTGCCTGGGACACTGGTTCACCTGCTCTGGTGAATGCAGACCTGGTCTGATGTCATCTGGGAACTTATTCTGGTAATAGGTAAAAGTGTGCACAGACTGACCCTACATCCCCCCATGCACTGAAACTGACATAGCCAGATTGATCATCTTGCTGCCCAGCTTGAAGCATCCCAGAGGGACAGAAATAGTGCTTTGCTTGGCAAAGCTTTGTGCCCATGTGCCCTTCTCAGGGGTGCATGAAACCCTTGGGAATTGCCTTGCTGATAAATCCGTTTCCCTGTTCCACAAGATGCCCACAAAGATATGTGACATGGGAAACAAAAGGAGGATGTATGAATGAGCTCTCATTGCATCTTGGACCTACCTGCTCCAGGGACCAGACCCTTGTCTCCTGCCTTCACCCTTTCAGCTCCACTCTGTGTACTGCCCTGGATGTGGCCTCATTGCTGTCACATGCTGCTGGGCTGTTGGGCCATTCCTTTATATTTGGTATAAATCACATGTATCAGTCAGCCAGCTTATTACACACAGGGGGTTATTCCATCCACGTCTTCCAGCATAAATCCATTCCAGGCCTACAAATGATTACAGAGAGCCAGGCGAATGCACAGAATCAACTGGAAGCACTTAAGTTTCAACATCACTCCCCTGGCACTGTAACCTGCACAAGCGACTCCATCGCTCCTGGACCCCAAGACCGAGAGGCAGTGGCTGCACCCTGGCAGCTTATGAGTACCCAGGAACAAACAGGAGTTGGAGACAATTACAGCTAATGCTGCAAAATGTTCTCTGTGTTTAATTAATGAATCTGACAAGAGTCGTTGAGATGAGCAGCGTGCGCCTTTGTGCACTGAACTGATTGGCTCCTGAGGGAGGCACACTGGGAAGCTGGCTGGGGAGATGAACAGCCTGGCTTGAGCTCTACTGCACCCTGGTCATTTATCAAGGAAACTGCAAACCATGTGCTAAGGGAGGCCAAATGAAGGGTTTGAGATTGACCTGGGAGTCCTGTGCTCTGCCCTCATCTCTGGTGGTGTGATTGCAGGAGCAGCAGAGATCTGAAAGCAGCACTTCCTATGATGAGGTTAGGTGATACAAGGGCACAGGTGCAACTGAGGGCAGCTTTGGGATGAAAAGCTTATCTCCGGCTGCCCCTACAGAAGGTTGGAGTATTGTTAAGCCCAAAAAAATAACTACATAGGAGAGGTCACAATGTACTTGAGAGTCAAGATCTCCTTGACCCATGTGCACTCCCCTTCTTCCTATCAGGATCAGCTGATCAACTTAAAGCAAGTGGATAAATGACTTCTGAAAAGCCATGTGTCAGCTCAGACATATGCAAATGGGCTTCCACTTGGCTGTAGCAGGATCCAGTCCTTTGGGCACAGCTGGGTCCCACAGTCAGCCCTGAACTGCTGAGAAAACACAGTCTGTGGCCATTCTGGCAGGAGGAGTCCACTACTGCTGCTTGCTTTTGAATTCAAGAATCATGAGTGTCAGCCAGGTGGTGAAATGTTCCCAGTCCTCCCCTGTGTACAGAACAAATGCACCCATCATCCCCAAACTCCCACACAACAATTAGTCAAAAGAGACGCTCCTACCACAACAGAGGACAGACTGCTGTAGCTGAAGCTCAGCGGAGCAGTGGTTATCCACCATATCACCAGGACTGGATTGCACTAATTCTTAGACACCACCAGCATTTTCCACTGCTTTGACCCCAGTATTGCAGGGTTTGCTGCGTGGTGTGGATGCTACCCAACAATCAGCCTGTCAGCAGACTGCTACCCATCCTGCACAGAGATATGGCAGTAGGGAGCAGAGCATGAGGAGAGGATGCCTCAAATGCAGGAGGCTGCCCTGGCCCAGATGTGCCAGTGGGTAGGAGAGCCCTGGAAAACCCCTAAGGACAATGCTGGAGCAAGAGGTAAAGTACTGAAGCACCGATGAGTAGCAGAGATCAGGTGAAAGGTATGTCACAGGGGACATGAATCCAGGAGAAGAGCAAGCCAACATTTCAGTGCAACGGGGCAGCTCAGCCCTGTGCTTGTGCAGGCAGCAGCGAGACTCCAGAGCCCAAGGCCACTGCTTCAGTGTGCATGCCATCTAGTGAACAAGAGAAAGAAGAGCAAACATCACCCGTCCATCCCTTCCAAGCCTGGAAACCAGGCCCAGGTGAGCCCTAGTGCCTGCTTGTCAGGGCAGGCCAGGTAACAGGGATACATATCCCTGATACCCAGCCCCAGCCCACCCAGGACAGCAGCAACAAACAGCCCCATCAGCCCGGCAGAGCCCCCAGCCTCTGGAGAAGCTTGGCTTGCTTGAGTCCTGGGTAGGCTGGCATTTGGAAAATTAAACCAATGGCCAGCACAGCAGAACACACACACAACAGGATTTGTATGAACAGGATGCAGATGATTTTTGGGGGACATGCCTATGGCAGTGCTCACCTCCAGCTGTCCTACACTGAGGGGGAGCAGATGCAGCTGTAAGAGGAAGAAAGTTAAGCACAAGCTCCAACTCCATGCCTCTAGCTGCTTTTTCGTCCCCCAGTTTTCAACCTTCACAGGAAGGCTGAAAAAGCCCTTGGGCAGCCCAGAGGAACTCAGCACCCAAATGTCATAGGGCACACAGCACAGAGGAGGTAATGAGGAGAGCTGAGCATGCTACAGCTGCTGCAGCACCAGTAACATTTCAGGGATGTCATCTCCACTTTCAAAAATTAAGGCAGATTTTTACCCTTGCTCCATTTCCACCATTGCACCCTTGCAGGATGGTAGACAATTATTCTGGAATAGACAGTATCTTCAACATGTATTCACAAATAGAAATATTCTCATGGTTGAAGCTCCCCTCAGGCACTGCCAAAAGCATGCAGGCGACAGTAAATACTCCCATGAGATCCTCTGCTTTACTAGGATACATTGAGAGAGGCCATTTTTGATCAGTGCATTCCAGGAGACAGTGCAGGCCTGGTACATGTAAATGAAGGAGATGGCTAAATATGTGTCTTCACCTTACTTCATTTCTTACTATCTCATGGGGCAAGGAGAGAGCATCCTTATGCTTTGCCTGTCCTTCTCCCACCATAGTACTGCCCATTTAAAACCCCACCAGCAACCACTTGCTATACCAACTCCCTCTCCTTTCAGCACCTCACATCTGAACTCAAAGCCTGCAATATTACTTAACCAGGGTGGAGACAGGTAGCAAGGTCACTTCCAGCATGAAACACAAGATAGAAGTTGGCAGGCTCCAAAGCATACTTTCAAAAGGAGTAAAACCACACCAGCTCCATGGGCTCACGTTAAAGATGCTGGGTGCAGGGCATGTGGATTGAAGGAGTCATAATTAAACCAGCAGGTAAAAGTTTCTGGACAGGAAAACAAAGACCACACATGGTCGGTGACAGAGGTGATGCGAGCTTTACTAACGAACCGAAGGGAGCAAGCAGATCTTCTGCACTGATGGGGAAGAAGAGGTTAATCTTGGCCCCGTAACACATACCCCAAGTCCAAGTGCTCCTCAGCTGAGGACAGAGGGAGGCATCGCTAGGACCTCCTTATCCCACGAGAGCAAGGGAGCTGAGGCATTTGTCCGAGATCTTCTATTAAAGCCAAGCTCGCTAATTAAAAAGGAAGAAAAAGCCGTGCGCAAGCGGTTTGCGCCCTTCAGGTGACAAGATGCAATACTCCCTCTTCACCAAACAGGGTCAGCCGAGCACTGTTTTAACACACAATGAAGTCATGGAGAGAGCCAACTGCTTCACCCAAGGTCTACCCGAGTTCAGGTTCGCAACAAAGATGTTACTGACACTGAACTGCAGCACAAGTGTTTCTGAAGCGACCAGCTCCGTTTTAAAGAACTGAAAGTTCAGCCTTGCACAGTTCACACGCCAGAACTGGTTCTAGAGATTTCTGCAAGTCAGCAAAACCTAGAAGCAAAACTGGTCTGAGGCCACAGCCGGTGATCAGGCAGGAAATCAGACACATGCCCAGGTTTCTCGGTCTGTTACTTTATTGGAAGGGTCTTTACATCAGAGTGGTGGTCCCACTGGAGGCACTTTAAAAAAATACTAAGAAAACCTTTTTATTCAAAGCCATATTTTTTAAATGGCATCCCACCCGCTCTCAGAAATAAGCTGGGTTCATTCATGGTTCCTTCTGCAGAGGAAATAACAAAAACATCCTCTTTTTAAAGGGGGAGAAATATAACCACCTTGTAAACGTGACAATCAGAAGATGTGCTCCCCTGCCCTCTTCTAGAAGAGAGACATGATGCTAGGGCCCTGGCACACCCAGCAAGGGAACAGAGAATAGGGATATGGCAGGGGACAAAACCATTCCCCCCCTCCGTTAGAAAAAGCAAAACTGTAGCCAGCTCCAGGCTGCAGATAAGGAGGACTGGAGAAATGGACAACCGATATACCAAAGGGGCATCACATCAGCTCTTTAAAAGCCCCCAGAGTAGTCCTTTTCCTTATGGCCACACAACATCCAGAGAGAGACCACACTCCCTGGGCTGGTGAAGGCAGTCAGATCGCAAGAAGGACACGCACCAGGTACTGATTTCTGTGACAACCACTTCATAGAACAGCTCCATCCTGACCCCAATGGGACCAGGAACAAAACCACTGAGGCTCTTATAACACATTCCTAATGAAACTAAAAAGCCTAAACCAGCACATGTCCTGGTTCAGGAACAACCCTATGCACTTGTTAATTTTACATCAGTTCCCAAACTTACATATCCAAAAGGCACAGCCTATGCTTCTGGAGATGGCACAGACAGTCTTTCTGTCAGGACAGGCTAGTTCCTGAAAAGCTGCTATGCAATCTGGTTGCGAAGTGGTCCAGACCTTAGATGTCCATGTAGGCTCTGCTTATTAATAGACATTAATGGTGTGGATTCAGAGGAAACTTGGTATGGCCCAAATGCATGTAGTCTTAGTAGTTTGCAAGAAACTTATAAATATGTGTTATCAACTCTAAATGGGTAGCAAACACATTCCCCAGATGAAGAGGTGTTAAAAGACCTGGGGGCCGACTCCTTCAGCTAGGTACCTAGATAGCACATCACATACCACCTTCTCCTGAAATGCCAGTGTGCCTCTAAATCAACATATGAGGTTTGAAAATAACAACTTTATTTTTTTCTCTTTTTTTTTTTCTTTTTAAAAGCAGAAACATTTTTTTTTCTGGCTAGGGAAGCAAACCTAAACCAAAGTTGTCCAAAGATCAATAGAGAGAAAAACTGAAGTGCCACCATACACCTTTTGGTGGTGTAGAGAAGGTGCTGTCCCAAGAGATCTCTGTCCCTCCACCCAGGTCTGTGCCCTGGGTCATACCCAGCAGCTCAGGCAAGCAGTGCCTTGTGCACGAGGAGGACAGCAGTCCAACAGAGACACATCACCATGGAGCAGAAAGGACAGAGGGCTGGACCTGCTGCCACTCTGCCAAGGGACTCTAAGCTGAAAGCCAGAAGAGTCATCTGAGAAACTGCAGCACATCTTAAAGAGATGAGATATCAGTGGAGAAGGCAATGCTGAGAGTAAACAAGCCACCATGACTTGTCTTTGCATCTCCTCTTCCTTCATACACCTTGCTTCAGGACTCATTTATTACTTCCAAATGATGCTTTGCAGCCCATAACTCTGACTTCAGAGTGGCCAGCCTGGCTGACCCATATTGCCCACACATACAGAGCACTTAAAGTATCTCAAGCACATGTGCGATCATGGGTTCTGGCAATAACACCCTTTAGCCCCTCACTTGTGCTTACCAGAAGACACATGACTGCGGTCAATACCTCACTGTATCACCGCAGGACAGAACACCATTTCAAACCTCTTCCTCTGTGCATACACATATATTTCTTTAAGAGACAAAAGCCTGCAGCCACCTGAACAGTTTAATTATGCCATAGTCCAGCCTTCAATATGATAGTGTTAGCTAGATGCCAGAGGGACTATGGTGCTAGCAATTATAGCAAATGAAGAAGCAGAAGCATCTTTGGAAGGATGTCCAGATGGTCCCCTTTCTGCACAGTCTGTACAGGGAGGAAGAGGAAAGAAAAAATCCAAACCTCCCTCCTCAAAGGCAAAAACATATCCACATAGTCTCTCTCTTGAGAAAAAACATGGCCACAGTAGATAGGAATAGTTCTAGGGCAAGTGATAAGGGATCACAAGGCCAAGGTTAGCCTAAGACAATGCCAAAGCTGCATTGCCCCAGACTAGTCCTTGCAGAGGAGTGGGAGAAGCAGCCACAGTGGAGAGAGGCTGATAACCCCTGTGCAGAGGTCAGGAGCCATCTCCAATTTCTCCTGTTCAGAGCAGTTATTGCTTCAGTCTGAGCTGACAAGCCCAGTGAGCACCAGGCTCATGTGAGAGGTGACGTATCCAGTTAACAGTGCAAATACAGACACAGAAAGGATCCTGCATGGCTTTCCAGCCTGGAGCTGTGCTGAGCAGGCCACCTCCTGAGAAAGCCACCAAAATTTCCAGTCAGCATCCCCAGTGCAGGACAGAGGCCATGTCTACCCCAGCCAGAGCAAGAAGACAAGAGAGTGCTCTTGTAAGAAGAGGCTGCTGAGGGGATGGATCTTCCAAGTCTAAGTTGTTCCTCTGCAGCCCAGGGGGACACAGCAAGTACCAACCAGTGGCCTGCCAGCTGCAGGGTGTTACAAGCTCTCTGCAGAGCTGAATGGGACAAACTTGGCATGTTTAGTTGGGGATGCTGGCATCTGTCCATTTGCCTCCTCACTCAGCTTGAAGAACATCTCCTGCTCACGCTTCTTCTGGTTCAGCTCATCCTCCAGGGCCTTAAGCAGAAGGGAACACACATAAAAAACACATTTGAGATTGTACTGGAGCTACAGACACTGTCCTCTGAACCAGCCAAGCAGGACACCCTGCTCATGCCAAAGAGGCACTACCTTCTTCCGCGGCCTCAGCCTGTCCCGCCACTCCTTCATGTGCTGGTTGTGGTTCTCATCCAGAGTCTTAAGCTTCTGGGTTTCATGCTCAATTAAGAGGTGACACTTTTCATTCTAAACACAGACCAATAAGCAGAACACCCGTTAAGCATCTAGCAGTTCTAGACTGTAAATCCTGTGGTCAAACAGGGCTTGCATTAGCCAGAGGCATTCAGAGCTCTGAGCTCCAGGGCACATTTAGACATGGCCACAAAAACCTCTCCAGGCAGAGCAAGGGGACATCAGCTAGTTTACTAACTGTCCTCTGCTGCCACTTCTTATGACCCACTCCCTGTGCTGGAACAGACACAGCGCACAGGCAGCTCAGAGAGAACAAGCCATGATGGACAGTACCTGCAGCTGCTGGAGCTCGTTCATGTTGCTCTCACACTGGGCCTGCATGTCCTTCACCTGTGTCTCGTGCTTCTGCTGCTGGTGCAACCGCTCTGCTTTTTGCCTCTTCTCTTCCTGCTGAGCAAACTGGAACAGAGAAAAGCAGGTGCCCATGTAGCCAGCATTGCTTTGACCTCCAAAGCTGGTTAAGAGACTGAAACGCTTGCACCGTTACATGGGAAAGAACAACCCCAAGGATGCTTCCCAACACTGATCATAACAGAAGCAGTGCTGAAAACCACGCCTGATGCCACAAAAGGCCTCCCATTCTCTTCAGTGGGTTAGAAATTTGGGATCAGTTGCCTTTTTGCAACTTCCCTTTGCTAAGAGGCCAGCAAAGTACTTCACCCCAAACCAAGCCTCAACCTGGTGTCCTTTGCAAGACCTGACCTGTTTTATCTTCTCCCGCTGCTCGGATGCACTCCCACTGGAGTGGATGTGAAGGCTCTTCTTGTACATGGCCATGCGCGTCTTTCCCTCACTCCTCTGGATTTTGGGGAGCCGGGCTTTCTCTTGCTGCTGTCGAATTTTCAGCTGCTCCAACATGCGCTGGTTGTACCGCTGCATTTGCTCCCTTTCCTGCAGTGGTAGATGGATGGCTATCAGAGGAGGAGGGACACTTTGGGCCAGGAAGAAAGTGCTGAGGAGACCAAAGGGAGCTAGAGATCACATCTGGGAATTGCACAGTGCTGGCTGGTGACAGACAAGAGATAAAGGGCAGCTACTGAACATGCTATGAAAGTAGAGAAGGGGCTGGAAGGGAGAAGAAATGATTGAGATGTGCCAATCTGCACTCACTGCTCTGAGAATCCATCATCCCACATACTGGACAGTGACAGATTTCCAGAAAAGACCCCAAATTCACAACTGCTGTAAATTAAACGTATGCAGCACAGAATACATGTCCTAGGCAAGTAGGCTGACCCAACCATTATTCTAGTCCCTTTTCACTAATAATGGCCAGGCCCCTTAACTCATAACCCACCCTTACCCACTTAAAGCCTAGAAAGGAAACATCCCTTCCTGGGGACACCCAGGCACCCTGCTGACCAGCACTGGCATAGAAAGGTGCTAACTCTTCACCTTCTCATGCTTCCGGAGCAATTCATGCCTCTGAAGGAAATACTGGTCCTTCAGCTGCTGCTTGATGAGCTGGTGTTTCTCCTGTTGCTGAAACTCCTCAAGATCCCAGATGCACGCCTCCCGGTCTGAGAAAGGGAAAAGGATCAGGAACCCACCCTGGCCCCTCAGCTCGGTCACACAAAGCATCCCAAGCACAAGCAATCCCTTACACACAGAAGCAGTGCATCAGATGTAGGGGGTGATTGTTCACCTCCTGTTTTCCAAGAAAAATTGATGGCAAACCATATTGAAAAATCATTTCTTGCAATTATGAAGCCTAATTGGTTAATATTTGTAAAGCGCTTTGAAGATTAAAGCACTAAGTATTATTATTGTTAAACATTTAGACAGGATCTGGCAAGGCTGGTTTATCCAAATCCTACCCTGCCAGCTTGCAACTCTGTCACAGCATCTGCTGCGTGGGAAGAACCAGTGCTGGATAAACCCATCATTACAGCCTTTGCCACCCACCTCTCATGAGCTGCTGCTTTTTATTCAGGCACTCGCGTTCCTTGTCGCAGATCTCTCTCTTGTTCTGGGCAGTTATATTCTTCATGGCTAGCTCCAGATCCTCCTTCTGCTTGGCCAAAAACTCCTGTTCCTGGAAGAAAACAGCAGTAGCACCATGAGCTCTCCTGCTGCTGCAACTTGAAAAGCATCTAGTGGAGTTTTAAAAACTGCTAGTCCCTAAAAGAAGGATGTTTCTGTCTATTGTGCAGTTCCCAATCTTGGAGTCATGGCAATCTTCTCACAGCCTTACCATGGTTTGTTTTTTCTGGGCAAAGTCATCCATCTTCACCTTCATGTTCCCTTTGCGCTGTTGACGTGGCAGCTTCTCAACCTCATTCTTGACCTTTGGGAAGGGAAATGAGATTACCAGTGAGTAGCTTTAGGGCGAGGACAACCCCACCAAACCTTGCTAAACAGCTGGACCTCAGGCAACACCCAAAGTAAAGCAAGAGCTTCCTGCTAAAACCAACTGCTTCCCTCTCAAGTTCTGCTATGGAGAAATGCTGAGCTTGGAAGAAAGAGACGTAGGAAACCAGCTTTCCTCCCTCCTCCTACCCCCATTTTTACCTCCTTCTTCATCTGCTTCAGCTGTTCCAGAAATCTGACATGGTCCCGCTCCTGCTCCAGGCGAATGCGCTTGGCCTCCTCTCGCCGGCGCAGTGAGTGATCTTGTTCCATCCTCTCAATCTGCTGCTTCTGCTGCCGTTCAAGGTTCTCCAGTTCAGTGTCATAGAATTTCTTCTTTGCCTTTATGGAAAAGGAGCAGAAGTCAACCTCAGCCTCCTCGCTTCTTCCTTCCAAAAAGTTTGTGAATTTTTTGTGGTTTTCCTTATTTTAAAAGAAGATAAAATAAGGGGGTGGGGGCTACCCTTGCTCTTTACTGAGCACAGAGGAAAGAAATTTCCATAGAGCACCCCATGCAGCCCATAGGGCAATGCCAGTGCTAGTGTGAGCAGAAAGTCCTTCTGGACTTGTTCTTGTGCCGATAGGCAACACCTCACTGGGACCCTTGGCCTTGGAGAGCACCAGGCAGTGAAGCTCATGCAGAACATTTCTGCTGCTGCAGACAAGGATTTCCAAGTTTGAGGGCACTGCGCTCCGACAGCACCCTTGGGACTGATCCCTCTCTGTGAGCTGCAGGGATGGAGCACCTGGGTGTCAACAAGAGCAGGCTGCAAACTGCCCCAGGGAATGGGTGAAGAAAGCAAGTTTGGGGCTTTTGCACATCACACTGCAAGGTGAATAGATCTCACAGATGAGAAGTGACTTGCTGAGATGAGAATTCACAGATGTGGCACATCAAGACTGTAGAAATACAACAGAGCACACAAATAAGCGATGGCTCCCAGCCTGCTGCGAGAGGCTGGGGTTACCAGGCACACATGGGAGGTAAATTAATAAAAGGGTATTTAAAAGATGGCTCATGAAAGTGCTAAAGGGACTTAGCTACAGAATTATTTTACTTCAACAGAAGCTGCCCATGCAGGGACTGAATATGTAAGCACAGTTTATTCAATTTACACTCAGAAACTCGCCAGATTTCCTGCTCTCACACCCTGGACACATTGCTTTCCTAAAGGTTTTTTCTGTGAAATACAACAGCTCTAGAAACTGTTTCTCACAGTAGCCACAAACAGACGTACAAGAAAAGGCCATTAAAGAGGGGAAGTTCAGAACTACCCTTCCCCTGCTACGTCCTGCCGGCAGGGGCTGTCATGGGTTCAGCAGCAGCAGTCGTTTTTCTCCTCTTAGTAGTATCTGGTGCAGCACTGTGGTTTTGGTTTTCAGCTTGGGAACAGTGCTGATAACACCAGTGTTTATAGTTATGGCTTAGG
>JASSUY010033977.1:0-26665 GCA_032466535.1 Forpus xanthops
TTATTCATAAACACAAACAGCTGCCTTAATAACTGGAGAGCAATTACTAGAAAGGGCAGATCTGTCCAAATGTTACACATACTTCAGTAGTTCCAGGGAAATTTTATGATTTGAAGCTATCATCCCTACTAGATGCTTGACTGATGAGGAAAAAAAAAGATCGTCCTAGCAGGCAGTTTAAGAAATGTGTGTACCTCATATTTAAAGAAAAACTAAAAGAAGTTCTTGCCACTCGTTATTGGTTTAGAAAAATATATTTCTCTTGTAGTTTTGTATGTCATCCTAAAAATCTTAGAGGCTTTTAGAAGGGTACAGGGGAACAGGGAAATCTAGGAGATGGTGTTTACAAATGTCAGGGCATAGTGAGGTATCATCCAACTTGACCACTTTTCTGCAGAACAATGTTTAATAGGTTTCAGTCCTTTATTGTCCTAAGCAGTGTCTGACGTATTTATTTGCTGCTCAAATTTCATAAAGGGGAGGGATAAAACCTGCGCATCTCCTACATACAGCAGGTTTTGTCAACAAAGCTTGCTCCATGAATCCATGAAGCCAGAATCCTCAAAGAACATTTCTTAACATTACTTCTTTGCACTTGTTAGTAGAAACACTTTCTTTTAAAAATACGTTCACATTTTAAAATCTATGGTAAGTCTGCCAAAAGTACATTAATCAGACCAGAAGGAATATAAGATGCTACTATTAACACCAGTTCCAATATTTGGCTCACCAGGTGTGCAATCTCAGTTCTTGTAGGTAGTTGAGAGTGCTGTTTGTGATTCAAATGCAACTGTAAGTAGGTTTCTCTGCATGTGCCCACATTCTAATATGCGTTTGCACACAGAGTATGCTGCCATGCCTTTGATCTCACCTTTTTTTGTGGAAAGCTAGTTGCAATGATTAATGTTTGTGTAAAAACACATAGCTATTGTTTACATACAGTATATTTTGCTGACTTTAATGGTCACTGTGGTGAAAAATGTTGGTGTCTTTGTATTTTAGCTTTTGTGTATGTTTGCATATTTTTTTCTTTTTATTTTTTAATACTCAATTTTTATTTTCTTTCTTTCCTAGTTTCTTGGAAGTATGACTGATCCACTCAGTCTTTCTCTTGCCTCTTTGTCACTGTCTGATATACCTGGACATATGAAACAAGGCCAAGGGAGATATTCTTATTCAGATATGACAGCCTTGAGTCTTGCTGTGCCACAAGAGTTTTTACTGCAGCTTAATTCTCATATAAATGATGTTTTATGCTCATTTTACTATCTGTGAATTTTGCTCTTGTTTTCAAAGAGAACAGTCAAGTCTCACAGTGCCAGTAAGTTTCTTGGCTTTGAAGGTTGCTTGCATTGTGACTGTGCAGAGACGCATCAGACATGGTGTCAGACATGGTATTCTGCTACATGGTATTCTGCTACAAGAACATGATGTGATTATTACAAAACAGAATTTTGTTGTAAATCTTGAGCCTTGAGGAAACAAAGCATTTCTACCAACTTTTGTCATGTAGTGATGCGGATTTTCTTCTGTAAGTAATAAGCTGCTGTATAGTCAGCATGAAATCCAAGTCAGCAGTCAGCGCAAGTGTGCATTCCTCTACTGGAACTGTCATAAAACAAAGATTAAATCAATAAAATGTGGTGGGAAGATAAACTGGCAATTATTAAATCCTGACTCTTTTGTCTGAAGCTGTAATGTAAGTTTGAATCTACAATATGAAATCTGTAGAACCAAGACAACTAATTGGAAAAATTGTTCAAAAAAATCTAAGAATTCTTAAATGTTTTTCTGGTTATTTATCACAATTCTGCATAGCTTTGCACAGGCTTTAGGTGAGAGGTTTTCAGAGCCTATCCTTCACGAGACTATGGGAGACTTCAAGGAGCTCTATAGCCTCTGTTGCTTTTGATTGCTGTCTATTAAAAGGTAGGAAAATCTGCGCAGGCAGCTTAACCTGTTTGCAAAGCTTGGCCTAAGCCAAGTCTTGTGAAATGCAGCCTAGTAGAAGGGAGTGACATTATGAAATTGCCTCTGACATTAATTACCTCCAAGGAATTCTGGCCCTCTGAAAGGAGCAGAGACTGGAAACACTGCAGCAGAAAGATTTGTTTCAAATCTGTTGGAACAAAACAGTTACTGCTTTTTAGTGTTCATAGTGAAATCTTAGGATAATTGCAGGTTATGGAAAGTACCTCTTATTGCTTCATATTATCTATCTTTATCAGTAATAAATGCCACTGTCATTTTTTTTAATATGTTTGTTAATATGTAGTTGTATATGGTGCTGATATAAGCAGTGCAGGGAAGGAGGCTGTACTTGCTTCCTACAGCATAGCAAGCAAACAATGTCTCACTGGCATTGGAAAATTGCTTTTTTTTTTTTTTTAATCATGATTTGTTGAAATAGAATGGACTAATTCTGTGTTAACAGTGGCACACAGACACCTAGGGCATAATTTGCTGATTTTCATTGTCATCTGTTTTCAGAGGAAAGAATTTTGCCATTGATTCACTAGCTGTGCGTAGCTTTGGCACAAAGAGGGTATTTTAAAAATACATTATTATGGTGAATTAAAAGTGTAAATTATAAAGATGTAAGGATGCATTTCCTGAGTGTAACTCACGCATTTGGTTTAGAGAAGACCTGCTTCTGTGGGAGATTTCCTATAGGTTTTAATGGCCTATAATTTATAGCAATCTCACAAACACTCTTTGTGGTCAAATTTTGAAAGCCTTCTTTCATAATTTTATCTGCATTTACAGAATAAACGTTCTTTTTAGGCTGCTTCTATTCTTATATCTATAGTCTGTGTATGTAAAAGCTAGTCCTGTTACCCTAAGCTGTGCTCTGCAACCTTAGCAAAAAATAAATGTGTATGGGGAGCACTGAAGAAAAATACCTGTTCTTTAGAGAAAGATGTGCCATCTGTTTTGTCTGGCTTTGTATTCTGAACTTCTAAGGGATATTTTATAACTTAATTTTGTAAATTTAGGCATTGCATTTGCATAAGCTTTTCCCAAGCTTTCCTTTCACGAGGAAAGCGGGATGAATGGGAATAGTACAAACTGGTGGCCATTCATCCTTGTAATTGTAGGATTAAAAAAAAAAAATCTATTATTGCATATTTAAAGGTCAGTATTTATGAGAAAAGGCTTGGTAGTATCTGAACTGTTGTGATTCTTTCCTGATCAAACTTTACAAAGCTGTGGCAGTACTGTCAAGTGGCTTGTGCAAAAGATTCCTAGGCTTTTTTAATATTGCATTTGACAGACTTTGCCAGCTGTTAGATGCAGGAAATGATTAAAACATCTTGGATGAGCATAGATTAACTTTCTGATGATATCATTAGGGTGGAAGTGGTGGTGGGGAGAGGAAACCCCAATGTAGTGTTAATAACATAGAATTAAGTGTAGCACAACTTACAGGGTATAAGTAGAACAATATAGAGAAAAACTTTTTGATATCTAAATATTTAAACTATGTGATAGTCTCACTACGTTGGTATTTCTGGAGAGCTCTGTATTATAAGGCCTGATCCTGAAGATACGGGAGTGAAAAAATTCTTTTCAGTGGGGTGTGAAACACTCATAAGTGCAAGGAGCTTCCTCCTTACCATCAATAACAGATTAAATGGGGATTGTTTTTAATATTACAATTTTTCTTTGCTGTTCTTACTTGGCAAAATTTTATTTCTTTTGCCCTAAGCTTGCTTGCTTCAAAATGTTCCGTGTTATTAAGTCTAAGTCCAGTCCTAAGACCTTCAATGACTTGCAAAAGATACTCTTAGCAATTGAAACTAAATTGAAGCAATCCTAGTTCTTTTCACTGTGCATTTAGATCTCAACCATGCTGTTTGTATTGCACTGGTGTCTTTCCATGTTTAATTTTTCATCTGCTGAGATACCCAAATATTTATGGTAACCTGATCACCAAAATACTTTCTAAAAAAAGGCTTCCAGATTCTGTTATTTCTGCTGCTTTTTACCATTGTGGATACCGTGGTATTGAACTCAATCCCTGTGTTTAGCCATAGCAAAATGGGAGTGCTTAAGGTTGCCGCTGTATGAGGTCCTGGGAAATCTATTATCAGGCAGAACATTTCATGCTTCAGTAAACTCCAAATTAATCACATTGATGGTACATGAATACCAAAAGAATGTGAGCATAATTAATGCTACTTCAGCAAACATCAGAGGAAATATTAATGATTTCCAATTGATGATAATGCTAACGTATTATATGAAAGTATTTTAGTAGAAATAGTATAACGTGGTCTCTTGTAGTGCCAGTGTAATGTGCCAGTTTATTAATTTAAACATGTTTTTATTGGCAATTTAAGGTTATATCAGCATGCAAATATATTTTGATATAGTCTAATTACATGCAGTTCGCTTGTACGCCATTTTAGGTGTGGGGACAGACAAATTTGGGAGAAAAAAAGAATGTGTTATGAAGATATCTGAAGACAGCAGAACAGCTACCTTGGCCTTCTGGAGAGCAGACTGTGGCTTGTTTAGGAGCGTGGTTGAGGGAGTCTCTTGGAAAGCAGTCCTGAAGAGGTGAAGGAGTGCAGGAAGGCTTGATACTGTTTGAGAAGGACATCCTAAAGGTGCAGGAGAAGGCTGTCCCCATGTCCCAAAAGATCAGCTGCCAGGGAATAAGGCTGGCCTGGCTGAACAGAGATTTGGTGGAAACAGAGGAAAAAAAGCAGAGAGTTTGACTCCTGGGAGAAAGGACAGGCAACTCAAGAACAGGCAACTCATGACAAAGATGTCATGAGGTTATGCAGGGATAAAATTAGAAGGGCCAAAGCCCAACCAGAGCTTAATCTTGCCACTGTCATAGTCAATAAAGAAAGTGTTTCTATAAATACATTAGCAGCCAAAGGAGAGCTAAGGAGAATCCTCATCTTTTGTTTGATGTGGGTGGAAACGCACTGATAAATGATGAGGAAAGTCTGAGGTACTCAGTGCCTTCTTTGTCTCAGTCTTTAATGGTAAGACCATTTGTTCACCAAGTACCTAGCCCCCTGAGTTGGAAGACAGGGATGGGAGCAGAATGAAGTCCCATAATCCAAGGGAAAATGATCAACACCCTGCTACAGCTCTTAAGACACACACAGGTCTATGGGGCTAGGTGTGTTCAGTCCAAGCGTACTGAGGGAGCTGGCAAAGTGCTCATGGAGCCACTTACTATCTTCTGCCAGAAGTTCTGGCTAACTGAGGAGGTCCCAGTTGACTGGAGTGAGCAAATGTGATGCCCGCCTATGAGAAGGACTTTAAGGAGGATCTGGATAACTGTGGATCTGTCAGCCTGACCTTGGTGCCAGGGAAGGTTATGGAACAGTTCATCTTGAGTGCCATCATATGGCATGTACAAAGGCAATCTGGCCCAATCAGCATATGTTTGTGAAAGGTCCTGCTTGACTAACCTGGTCTCTTTATATAACAAGGTGACCCATTTAATTGATGAGGGTAAGACCATGGCTATTATCTACTTAGACTGCAGTAAAGCCTTTAACACGGTTTTGCACAGCATTCTCCTGGAGAAACTGACTGCTTGTGGCTTGGATGGGTATACTGTTCACTGGATCAGAAACTGATTTGATGGCCAAGCCCAAAGAGAGGCAACAGATGAGATTAAATCCAGTTGGTGACCAGTCACAAGTGGTGTTCCCCTTGGCTCATTGTTGGGGCCAGTTCTATTTGATATCTTCATCAGTGATCTGGATGAAAGGATCAGGTGCACCCTCAGTCAGTTTCCTGAACACCAATTTGTGTGGGAGTGATTTGCTTGAGGGTAGGAAGTCTGTACAGAGGGATTGGAACAGGCCAATTGTGTGAGGTTCAACAAGGCGAAGTGCTGGATCCTCACTTGGGTCACAACAACATCATGCAATGCTATAGGCTTGGGGATGAGTGGCTGGTAAGGTGTCTGGAGGAAAAGGACCTGGGGGGTGTTGATTGACAGCCAGCTGAACATGAGCCAGCTTGTGCCCAGGCAGCCAAGAAGGTCAGTGACATACTGTCTTGTGTTAGCAGTAGTGCAGCCAGCAGGACCAGGGGGTCCTAGTCATCCCCCTGTACAGGGAACTGGTGAGTCTGCTTCTCAAATGCTGCGTTCGGTTTTGGGACCCTCACTGAGAGACATTGAGGTGCTGGAGCAGGTCCAGAGAAGGGCAAAGAACCTGATGAAGGGTTAAGAGCACAAATGTTATTGGAAGTGGCTGAGGGAACTCTGGGGTTGTTTAGTCTGGAGATGAGAAGGCTCAAGGAGAGACCTTATGGCTCTCTACAACTACCTGAATGGAGGTTGTAGTGAGTGTTGGTCTTCCAAATAACAAGGGATTGGGCAAGAGATAATGTTGCATTAGGGGAAGTTTAGATTGGATATTATGAAAAATTTCTTCACTGAAAGGATTGCCAAGTGCTGGATCAGGCTGCTGCCATCCCTTGAGTTATTAAAAAGATGTGTGAAAGCGGCACTTAGGGGTATGGTTTAATGGTGGATTTGGCCATGCTGGGTTAATGGTTGGACTGAATGATGTCAAAGGTCCTCTGTCTAAATGATTCTATGATATCTTCTAGGTTTCATAGTGCAGCATTAAGAGCAGATGCTATCTTAATGCTGCCTGTAAGTCAGAGAGTGACACATGAAAATATCCCATTAATGATATTATACTTTCTGTTGTTTACAATAGGAGCTATAATGCATTCCACCCTGCCTATTGTAGAGTACTGTAAGAGCAGCCACTGTAAAATGAGCTGTTGGCATCCAGAATGCAGTTTCTCACCCAGAAACAACGTAATAAGAAATATAATTAGATTCTCTCATTAGAAGGGCACAGTGGAATTATATAAGGTGTTTTTAAATTGTTTTCTTTTTTTTTTTGCAGATGTTAGCACTTTATAAATTTGCATTGGAATCTTATTTCAGCCACTAAGACTGACTTTCAAGCAACAGTAAGCAGGGTATAGTTAACCACTGAAGCAGAAATCTAGAGTCAATGAATAATTATTAAGAGCTTTCCAGAATATTAGCTGTTTCAGTTGCTGCAGTGATGGAATAGTCCATTAGATATTTCTGTTTCTGGCAACTCCTGAGAATTGATTCTGATACGAAACAACAAGCCATTTTGGTCAATACTGTAATTACTCTTATTGATGGATTGTTTTACAATGATAGTCATCACTACAATATGTCTGCTCAGGAGGCATCAAGACTGTCCACTGCATGCAGTAATGCACCACAAATATCTGATTCAAATCAACACACTATTGAGACTGGGCTGACAAGCATGAAATTAATTGTTCCACTTCATGTAAGACCTGCATTCTTCTTTTGAGAGAGTAATTTGGTGCTGTTTGTAGCCTGGGAATAGTATAGCCTGAGTGCCATGTTAGGTGTGGCTTTCTTGGTCTTTGTCTTTTCCCCAAAAGATAATTTGTTTTTTTTTTCTCCCTCTTAAGCATAAGCAAACGAGTCCATGGGGTCTGAAAAAACTAATATATTTTCACATTTTTGAGGAAGGAGCTGCACATCTTGGTAAGAGAAAAACAGGCATTATGATCCAAGTTATTGAAAGGTTTTAAAATACAGTAATAACATTGAAGCAATAAAATCCAAAAGCTTTGCACATGAAAGCAGAGAGAGATAGTGTTTGGAAGCTGATTTTTTTTTTTTCTAAATTGTTGAATCATTGCTCATTTTTGTGTGTGCCTTTTTTTTTTTTTACTTTTTTTTTAATGGATACTTTCACTGAAAACGTTATCTTCAAATTGCCTTGGTGGGGAAAAAATACTGCATTTAGGGCAAGAAAATATGATGTACTGTGCCATGCCACTATGGTCTATTGATGGTTTGCTTAAGTAATGGAAGCTAAGTAATGCAATATTTGTCGTAAAAATGTTGTGATGGTGACTAGTACAGTTCACAAAATATGTTTCAGCTTTAGGTTTAAAGATATCTGTGCTATTGAAATATTTGAACTTAAAGGTTTTTACCTTAATTCTATTTTGTCATTTTCTTGCCTTTCATATGAACTTTTCTATCTCAATGGGAAGGCAAAGGTTGTTTATAAACTGGCATACACCCATGTGTGTAAGCTTGCTACGTCTGTTTATAATACAACAAAATAAAGTCATAACTCTGTGTGTATTTCTATTGTGAACAGCGGGGAGCAACCTCCTTCCAGAAGAGCCCAGCACAGAGTCCCTGATTTCTTTCCTGTAAAACTTCCTGTCTCTTCTGCTTCTTGGAAAAGAACCCCAACCCTGTCTTAAAGCCTCATTCTCTCATCAGCATGGGAGACTTTTAAAATACTGCTTATTTAGTTGTCCTCAATTTTTTTTTAGGGCTGTTTTTCTGTTTGTTTGATTGGTTTTTTGTGTGTTTTTTTTTTTTTTTTTGTGGTTATTTCAGTGTTTTGATGATCTGTTGTGAAAGATGGAGATGGTGGTGAGGTTTTGCTTCTAAAGTGACCTCTTCGTCATGTTTCAACTGCATTGCTTTCTTAAGGTGTTCTCAGGGAATTTTGCAGTGATAGAACACTACCAACAATTTTTTAGTGTACGCTAAGCAGGAGCACAGGTGGTTTATTTTTCATGAATACCACTTAACAGACAAACCTTTGCTTCTTGTCCAACAAGCTTCTTCAGGGACTTGAGCTATACTCTGACACTGTTTATGATGCTGATCTCATGAGGTCTCTTATTCCTCATTTGTTATGTTTTCCACATTTATCATGCCTTATGAGCAGTAGCACAGTAACACATAGCACTGTTCTGATGCATGATGTACGAAAATTATTAGGCACTGATAATTACAATAGTATCTATCAAAAACAAAACATTGCATATGCTGTATCTCACTGAATCATGTCATCCAGTCTGGCATTCTCATATCATTTGACTCTGCTTTTTGTCCTTCAGAGGTGGTATTTACGTTGCTTTTGTAGTGACAGAGATTAGATATGATGTCTGTTGGAAGCCCATGTGCCATGCTGAGTGATGAGAGAAAGGCAGTGGTGTAGACCAGTGAGGTTGTAACTGATGTGCTCCTTAGAGCATTGTGAGAACTGCTGAACTGAGACTGGTAGAAGTTTGGTTACGGTGCTTTTCAAGTATGGCCTCCAGATAGGGATTGTAATGTCAATTGACCCCTAATGAAAATAAAAGCAAGGAACCTTTCTCTGAGCAAAGGGTGAGAGATGTTGTGGTGGTGGTAGTGTTATGTTGCTGAATTTTGATTATCATTTTTTTTTTTAAACTATATATGCCTGAAAGTAATGACAGAGAGGAAATAACTGTAAATGTTTTCCGATACTCAGGAATATTGAAGAAGAGGCAGTAGCTAGTAGTTCTCATCTTTTTCTAACCAGACATTCTAGTTATATCTCGAGCCTTTTTTTTTTTTTCCCCCTCTATACTCTAAATTAGCATATCTCAACTATTTCCATTGATGCTAAAGACATCCTTGTTAGGAAGGATTCATCAAAGGAAAATGATCCACTGGAAAGATGGGGTGTTGTTTGTGACTGAAAATCTCTGCTTTTGCTGAAAAGGTGTTTCCTGAGTAAGTGTTTACAAAATATTGATGAAACACTTGTCTAATGACAAAATTGGTACTTCTAGTCATTAATAGTACTTCATGTTAGAAAATATTAAAGGAATAAGAAATAGACTGAGGATGCATAGCTATCCCACCAAATATGGGGTGGACTTCTGCTTGACTTCCACTGTGTGTAGCTGCATTGTATTACATGCATTGACTTGCTGCACATTTTTTCTTTGTAATTAATAAAATGCAAAGAAATTAATGCCAAATGATTAATTCTTTACATATGTATAACTGAATAAACTTTTGTTTGCAGAAGGCTATCTACTGTAAGAATTTTAGAACTTTTAACTGATCTGTGAACGGAGTTCATTTGTGTTATTTTCCTACCACTGGCTTTTTACTGTTTATCACTTTTAACAGAAGATTTTAGAATCTTTAGAATGATTTTTAAATAAATGCAATATTGAAATAATATTTAAGTAAAGCAAAGAATTGAATGTACAGTTAGTTAAAACTGTATTCCATATTGAAATCCACCAAAACCTTTTTAAGGTATTTTAGAAATACTAAGGAACTATTTATAGGACATAATACTGCTATGAATGAACCTAGGGGTACCTTCTGTGGTCTGAGGTTAGTACTGGGTATCAGCATGTCCAGAAAATCAAGTAGAATTAAGAAACATTACACCCTGGGAAAAAGTGGTTTCATTAAACCAACTTCTCTGTGTGGAAAGACAAAAAATATTTTGAGTTGTATGAAATAACTGAAACAAAATCCAAATCTATGAAACATTTGGCTCAAAATCTGACGTGTTAGTTAAGGGGATTATTATATATTTTTTTTTTGATTTGTTTAGATTTTTGGCTGCTTTCGGCCTCAACCACTAAAGTTTATACTGCCAGTTGAAATTTAATTTGAATTTCCAGGATGCAGACATGAATCAATAACAAATGAAGTCACCCCAGGGCCGATTGTGGCTCAACTGTAGCAAATACAAACCAGACAGGGACTTGTTATTTCTCTTTCTCTCCCCTAGTTGTACTGCAACAGTCTTGTCCTTTCAATTATATCTTTAGACAAATTTTCTGAAATTCAATTATTTTTGTGTTTTCCTGTACAATTTCAGGTGTATCTATAAAAAAAAAAAAAAAATCATGCTTTCTCCTTCAGAAGAATGCACATAAATTAATCAACTGCTGTTGTGCTTCTGTGCATTAAAAAGAAGAAACCGCCAAGCAAACAGAATCCCTAAACAATCAAATATTAAAAGAAACCCCCCTACACCCTCATAAACAACTCTTTTTGAAGTTCATTATTTTTTTGTTGAGCTTTGGTTCATTGAAATTGTTTTTTGCAATGAACTGATTGAAATCTAGCATTCATCCTTAAATCTTCACCTGAAACAAATCTTTGGGGCAGATAACATATCCCCCTGCTTGAATTTCTAATAGTGCTTTCCATTTCTGAGTGTCAGAAATAAGTTTTCTTGCTGGAATCTTTGAGGTGCTCATTTTTGGTGGGTCTTGTATTTGAACACTGTTACAAGGCTAGTTCCCTACTTCTCATCTCTTTTTATATAGGGTTTTGTGCCTGTGTGTAGCAGTATGCATCTGGGTTGTTTCAGTATTCCTTCAAAATCAAGATTCTATTAATTCACTGCTAAATACTAATATTTATTGTGTTAGCAGAAACTGGCCATGGATTTTTTCAGAAATGAAAATCTAAACAAATTTAGACAGGATGAAAACAGTGTTATCTTCTGACTGTTAACAGGATATTCTATTTATCTTCATTCTTTTAGTGCTGATTTCAGTTAAAACAAAACAAAACAACCTTTTAGTTTTGCTATGCAAAAATTGTTACATTTTTAGCTAATGTTAATGACTATTGAGAAAGCATTTTTTTTAAGCTTTCATGTGATAAACCTCCCAAATCTTTGTAGGCTTAAATATTCGTTGATTCTTACTAACTTTTCATATCTCTTAGGGGGGTTGGATCTGGATGATCTTGTGGTCCTTTCCAACCCTGGTTATTCTATGATTCTATGATTCTGTGATATTTACCTATTTAAAATATGATCATAATGAAAATATTATGTGAAACTGAAACAGAGTTATACTGGTTTATTTCTGTACTTTCCAGAGGAAATTGATAAGTCAAAGGAGAAGGAAAAAATGGTGTTTTTCTCTTTGCCAGGTGTACCTTTGGCTGCTTTTTCTCTCATATGGTAATAGTACATCTGAAGTCCATTTTGCAATGTGCTACACAGTGGAAATTCACCTTTCTTGTGTAAAAGACTGCCTACTTGGAGCAAAGATGCTTTATAAAAATAAAGGAAGGAAGCAGCTATAAAAAAATCCACACAGCTATAAAGAAATACACACAGAATGCTATTGAGTGGGAAATACTTGGGCAGATGGAGTTTTGTGACTGTTGACACTCTGGATCTTGTATAGTTAACAAAACTTGAGTGTGTTATTGAAACTGTATCTATCTCTGCCTTTAAAATCAGATATTTGTCTCTGTTCCCAACAGCCATATTTGAAGTAGCAAGTGCTCAGTATATAACTGCTTTGATCAGATTAGCAGATCTGAGAATCCTGTTCATTCATTTTGGAATTTGCAAACACTGCTTTAAAAAGAACCCCACATGCCTGCACATGTATGCTACTTTTCAGAAATTGTAGTTTCTTTCCTGTTTGTGATCTGTTCCTGGATAATATAAATGTAGGCATGTATAATGTATTGTATGATTAAAACTTGATAGAAAAATAGATCAGAATTCTGCTTTCATTCGCTTGAGTGAACCGTCATAAATCTGTCTCTCATAGGTACTAGTTATTCATCTGACATGGCCAGAAGTACCCACTGTCAGCTGATAATTGCCTGTTAACTTAAAGCTTAGTGTATAAGTAGGAATTACTTTTTCCTCTGTATCTATATTCTCAGTATTTTGGGAACAAAGCTGAGGTGACTTCATTTTGAAAAACAGACTGTGTGCTTGCTGAAGTAATTGAACATGTTAGCACTATAAAATCTAATGGGCACTGTTGTGTTCTGCTGACATGAGGTCTGCCTATACTGGGAATTTGCTTTGATCCCTGTTTTGTTCCAGGACTTTATTTTTGGGTTGTCTTTGAGAGCCACCATTTTGTTCTCTGCCAGATGTGTTGTGGGCACTAGTTTGCTGTAGGATGCTATCTGGGAGTGCTATATATCATGTGTACTGTGCTGAGACTGAGTCCCTCTGCTTAGGAGCTCTTCAGAGGTGCCACAGCAGGTTGTGTGTGTTGAGGCATTCCCATACATTCCAAGGCATTTAGGATACACTCAGTTTTATGCTAGAAAAATCCAGTTAAATTTTCTTGAGTCAGAGTTAATAGATAGTAATAACATAGCAGCAGCAAAGGAGCCAAGAGCAGATGTAGCACAAATGCTGGAGGGAATTAGCACCTGCTGGGACAGATCGGCCAGGCGTGAACAGTCTGATGGTTCATGACCCAGGGTTGAGGGTTCCTCACCTTGCTCTGATCCATCAAGCCAGCAGGAACTTAGCTGTCCCCCTACCATGAGTTCTCACCAGCAGAGCTGCTTGGAGTGCTGTCAGCGTTTCCTTTGGATGTGAGATGAACTCGTGCAGGTGGAACAGCTAGAGGCAACCACAGGCATGGTTATGAAAAAGCTCAGGGCCACAGAATTGTCTTGAAATTATATATATATTTTTCTCCTAATCCAGTTTAATGTTGAATATTTCTGGATTCAGTTGATTTGTATGTGTATATTTGAAGGCAATATGTATAGCCGGTGTTCTGCTCTACATGAGTTGAGCATCTTTAATTCTTTACATACTTGTTATCAGAGCTGGAAATAATAGTGCAGCATGTTTTAGTAATGTACTTTGTAGCTTTAAAAATGGTTCAAAACCAAGACTTGGCCATTTCTCCTTTTTCGAGTGGAAAATATGAAGGAGTAGTGCAAGTTACAGGCAATTTACACTGGAAGTTTTAGGAAACGTATAAACAAACTGTATGTGGAAATGAACTTGGTTGTTATGTTTTGAAAAGGAAGTGTGATGCCTGTGCATGAACTTGTTTCCAACAAAAAATTTCAGTGGCTGACTTACTGAGCAGGCTTGTTCTCCAAATGTCATGGTAAAATGTAGTCACTTTTTGGATCTGGTTCAATACTCCGTATAGTAAATACAGATGAATGTTTGTATACAGATGACTGATTTTTAAAGCTAGAATTTAATGAATGTGTGTTTTCTAAGGCTTTTCAAGGAGAGGACTGATTTGGTGAACTTTTAGATCTTCAGTTCTCAAACAAAATTGCCAGAGAGACTATGGGAGCTACTATAGGAATGGGAAGTGCAGTATCAGTACCTGAAAAAGAATAAATTGTTCAGTAGCCATTTGTAATTGTTTGAGCTCTTCAAATTATAATAAACCTGATTTTTATATTTTGATAGAACACAAATGCAAAATACGTGATGCAGTGAGGGATTCTTATGGTGCTGTATTTTTAGATTAATAGAAATTGATGATAGCAATCACATCAAGGCATTGTTCAGTACACTTTTGGTCTTAGAAGAAATGTTGAATTATCCTCTGCTTATAGGATAATATAGGATAACTGTATTTTGAATCTCACCTTTAAGGTGCAGTAAATAAAAACTTCAAATGAAGTAGCTAAAGTGTAAATATGCTTATTAAATATAGGCAATATCAAATATTCATGTACTCCTCTGTGAAGTGCTATAAAGCACTGTTTTCTAGTGCCTCTGCAGGTTTTGGGGCTTCACATTAGAGCAATCACAGCATTTATTTAGTTGTAGTAGCATTTTGCTCTTATATATGACACAAATACAATATTATATAAAGTCTGATTCTTGCTGTTGCTTGAGTTATATATTGATATACTTCATTCTACTTTTACAGTGGTTTGGACTCTATTTCATGCCATCTATACATGCTTTTATGTTAAAGATCCCAGTCTGGTACTTCTACTTCTCTGAATACTATTTGCACAAGAAGGAGCTGTGCTGATGTCAGTTTGAAGTAGGCGAAGGAGGGTTTGCAGGAATGTATCATACATTGTATGCAAATTTCTGTGAGTTTAAAATTACTTAGAACACTTGAATCTGATGCATTGAGCAGTTCCCTCCAGCTTTATGGAAAAAAAAAACCCACAACTGCTAAAAAAAGATTCATCAACTCCTACCTCCGAAAAATTTTTAGACTAATTAAATCCGTTTTTTTGTCCTTATTCCTTTCTCTCTCCTCCCACATTAACAATGCAAAGCAGGTTAGTAAAATCATGGTTTCTTTCAGGCTGTGCTAATAACATTAGTCTTACCTTTGTGCATCATTTTCACAGAGGTTTTTACATGTGGTTAATAAAAAAGTTTGATCTGTTAACCTTGTGGCTTGTTTTGGTAGAATATGTGAATCTTTTATTCCATTAAATTTACTATCACTTCAAAGAAATGTGAATAGTATAGCTAAATACTTTTTTGCTTCTTCTACAGGTTTCCATTCAGAAGTGCACAGTTTGTGTAGAAATCTTTGTATTATTTTTGTCCTAGAGAAATCTGGCATACAATAAAATTGCTTATGCAGTTAGATTTTGGTGTTTCTCCATCAGGATGGTTTGTGCTCTCTGCTTTTGAAAAAATGAATGATTTATGCAAGTACACAGTGGTCCAGAGGTAATGAGTGTGTGAGTGCATGCTTAGTTCAAATGAAATTCAGACAACCATAACGTATAGACAAAATAGTGACAACTGTGAATTAGAGACCCATAATTCCACTGAGTTCTGCTGATGACATAAACTTAAAATGAGAAGCCTGGGTGGCTTGTGATGTTCCAGAAGAGCCCACAAGAGAAACAAATTCCAGTTCTAACTCTTAATTCCAAATTTGTATGATTTTTTCTTTTGTTGGAGTTTTCTATGGTTGCAATGTTATTAGTGGGCTTGTTATTTTTTAATGTCTGAAGTTTGGTTGCTCATCAGTCAGCTTAAATTCTTCAGCATCGTGTTTGATAAAAGCTTTGAGGTTGATATGTGCATGATTGTATGGAATCTAAATATAGAATAAGTGTTGTGATTCTAACTGCGATTATTTGAGCCTCTGTTTCTTGCAGAGTTATGCAGTTTTCAGTCTAGTAGTGGTTTGGAAAATATTTCTATGCAATGAATTTCTTAAGACTTCATTTTTGGTGGGGGAAAATAAAAATAGGGTATTTATATTGAAAACTATTGTTTTTCTTTTTATGTGATATAAAGTCCTTGCAATGCTTCATGGTGGTTATTTACCATATGCTCAAGAAGTGGATAACTATTTTTACAACCTCAGTAACAGAATATGTGCATAAACATTTCATGGTAGATAAACACACAAAGAATATTATATGTTTGTTTGAATGTATTATATGTTTGTTTGAATGTACGTCAGAATGACAGATATTTTGTGCTCTTGCTACATAAAGAGTGTTGCTTCTTCGTCTGTGTATGTCCTTGCATGTGAATTAGTTTTAGTCGGTTAGATACAGGTTTTACTCAAAATTCTCTATTTTCTTTTCCCACTTTTTAGACACTACACAGAGCGTGCGTACTGAGAACACAATAAAATGTTATAACTTCAAATATTTATTTGTCTTTCTAGGTTTGAAGTCAGCTAACTAGGGCTTGATTTTCTTTTTTTGTTTGTGTTTGGTTTTGTTTTTTTTTAGCTATTACTGTAATAAGCCTTTGCCTTTTATGCAGATACAGTATATGTGGTACAAGTACTATTGGTGGAATGCTATTATTGACTGTAACTGTAGTTCCTAGAATCTTTGATGGCATTAGATTGCACCATGTGAACTGAGACTGATGCCAAGTCTTCAGAACAGAAAGTAATTCTCAGTCTTGAAGCAAATTGTTCTGGGGGCTGGACTACAGGAGGATTTTCATATATTTCATTTGTGGTCTAATTTACAAAACTAAGCCTAAGAGCAAGGTGAAGGTAACTATGGAAATATTATTATCCTTGTTTAATACCTTGAGAAGGGAAGCACTGAGGAATTAAGTGACTAATTCAAGGTTATGCAAAACCCAGTGGCAGAGCTGGAACTTGAGCCCAGTTCTTTCAAGTCCAAGTTTAATGTCTCAACCACCAGATCATTCTTCCTCTAAGAATATAGCCTCGATTATAAACCCAAATTTCACTTATACTAATTTTATTGCAAAACCAAAATCCTTTTTTACTTAAATTTTGCATAGTTGTTCCTAAATAGCAAGAGAGTTAAAAACTGCTTCTGCAAAGTCTTTGGTCATTATTAATATGTATTTATAGGAAAAATCTAATTTTTAAAAACATTATTAAACTTAAGTAACAAGACTTTTTTTATGCTGTCTGCAAAACTCTTTTCACTGTCCCCTAATATTACAGACCATTTTATTATGTATTGTAACCATTGCCTGAAACTAGACAGATCATGTTTATCTCAGCAATATTTGAAATACAAAGCATAATGTTGATATATTTATTCTCTCTCTCAATATATATTCACATGCAAAATGATACTGAATTCTGAAAAAATTATTAATAATGTCACTGTTCAGTGATCTAAAATCTAAAGCTTCTGTAGAGGGACAGATGACATCAGCCTTGATTTATATTCTAGCTCTCATTTGAAAGAATTAAGCCTCGTATTCAAGAAAAAAAAATGAAGCTTGAGTATATGCTGCCTGTCTAGAAGACATTTTATTATAGAGAAAAGCATCAATTTATTCAGATGCAACTTGTGAAACTAAAACTGCAATGGGATTTTTTTTTTTTTTTTGCAATTCAGTCCTCATAAAGGGTATCAAGCCAGGATCAGTAACTGGAAGAACAATAAGTAATTAGGAGTCTAAACATGCTTCCTAACAAATTATTGGGAAAGAAATAAAAAGAAGTAAATCTAAGGTGTGTGCTGTTGTAGAAAAAACCTTGTCTTCTATTTACCAAAATAGTTTCAAGGAATCTCAGTTTTAAGATGCAGCTTTAAAGGTCTGGTTTGTTAAGATATCCTGCTGGGGAAGAAGTAAACTTAATGGCACTTTTTGGTACGCATTAATTCTTTTTTTGGTTTGCTTAGTGGTATATGGTAATACCTGGTCCTCTTAAACTGTTTCAGAAGATCTTAAATTCAAGCATCTTCAGAAAATCTGTGCAAAAGAATGAATAATATATTTTAAATGTATAAACATCTTTTCTGTACAAGGATATTGAAGGATGATAGTAATTTCAGAATCGAACTGTTCCTGTAAGGCAAGTTTAATTTGTTTTACAAGTGAGGAAATGAAGACACAGGGAAGTTAAAATAATTCTATCAGAAGACTGCTGCAGTGCTGTTAAGATAGCCGCAGTGCTTCAGAGATATGTGCTGTCTATGCAATTGTCAGTTAGCAAGTGCTTTGTTTTGACTCTTAGTGTACTGTGCAAAAATAGGACCTATTTATCCTTTTTGTCCATACATAACCCTTTAACCCAACTTCAGCTTCTTAAACTAGAGGATGAGGGAAGTACTACATGTTTATGGATAATATACAAAAGTTAAGCTCTAAGAAGCACGTGATCAGGTATTTTTTATATATTTATTGATCTTTATGTATGCTGTTAGTTATTAATTCATATTATTTAGAAATTGGATTACCAAAGAATTGCAAGGAAAGCCAAAGATGACCAGCTTATTATGACCTTGACTCATTTGTTGTTACAAAATTTGTAGAATGTTTCAGCTTATTGGTGAAGTTATTATCTAGGAGCAAAGACACTTTTTCTGGGCAGGATTATAGCTTCTGCATCCTAATGAACAGAACAAAGAGATGAGGATTACAGAAGCAATAACAATAAAATATCCAGGAACAGTTGTATTGGGGCATTATCTTCCTGTCAGCTGTGTTGTTGTATGCTTTGGCTCCTCTCCTCTTGTCATCCTTCAGTAACCAGAGACTTTTATGGAGGCCTCACGGAAACATGCCTCTTTGTGTCCCTGTAGTTTTTCTTTTCCAGAGAGTAATCTTACTGGGTCAGCAGAACCAGATAGGGAGACCAAAAATAATCTAGCACTGGTGCTCTTTATGGGATGTTAATGGTTCAACAAAAGTTATAGTGGATGCTTGCTTTCTTTAACCATGAATTGTGAAATAATTTATGGGGACGTGAGTAATTCTTCAAAAATACATAATGGTGCCTTGGGCATCCTAGATCTGCTTTGGAGGGAGATCCTATGTAGGGGTGGATTTTCCCCTGGTTATTAGGATCATCCGTGTACTCTGAATCTGATAACTGATGATACTTTGTACAGGAAAGCACTGATATATGATTAAAGGTTAGTTTGCTAGAAGTGTGTTTTTGCCTTCTAGTTACTGGTTACCAAACATTAGAAAGAGCACATTTAGATATCCTGCACCTACTTCAAGTTCTTCTCCACTGCTTGATTCAGTAATATCATCCTGTTGGCGCTACTTGTGGCTTTTTGTGTAATGTATAATATCTTGTGGTGCCTAAGCTCTGATATTTAGCTAGTTACTTAAGCAAGTGAGTCAATGCCATTTTGTATTTGTTGGTTTGGGAATGAGCCTCCATGAACCACGTATCTCTTCTAAAGTTATCACCAAAACCTCTTTGTATGGAGCAAGGACTAAAATGGGCTGTATCATGACTGGAATATTTGCTTGTCTTTCCTTGACATTTTTTCAAATGTAGTACTGATGGAAAGCTGTAAAACTGTCAGGAATCAAATTAAAATTCTTTCATGTAATCTGTTATTTCAAAATTATCGACTTTACTGCAATAAATGTTCCCTCTCATAAATGCATAATTTTATTTTTCTGAGTTGCAGGGAGCTAATGATGAAGTGATTGGCAGTATTCGTGTCATTTGACTTTCCATCTCCAGTTGGAACGGAAAATTTTGAAGAATGAGCCAAAAGCAAAGTTCTGATTATGAGCACTGCATTTTATTTTTTTATTTTAAAGGCTGGAAAACAGTCCCATTTCAGCAAAGATATCTTTCAACTTAACTCTGATTAGGATGTTCTAGAGACATCTGGAGATGTAATATCAATAACTTTCAAGCATAAATAATGCTCAGGAGCCCTTACAAGCTCTGTAATTATGTATGCTAGTGAAGTGCTACATGCAGGCTTGAGGTGCTCCTGTAAAATGACTTTGTCCATTTTAATTTTCCATTTTTGCCTTGAGATGAGTTTTGGTGTAAATATTACATAAGATAGGATGAGAGAGTTGGGGCTGTTCAGCCTGGAGAAGAGAAGGCTGCGTGGAGACCTCATAGCAGCCTTCCAATATGTGAAGGGGGGCTATAGGGATGGTGGGGAGGGACTCTTCATGAGGGACTGTAGTGAGAGGACATGGGGTAACGTTTTCAAACTTAAACAGGGGAAGTTTAGATTGGATCTGAGGAAGAAATTCTTTACTGTGAGGGTGGTGAGGTGCTGGAATGGGTTTCCCAGGGAAGTTGTAAATGCTCCATCACTGGTGGTGTTCAAGGCCAGATTGGACATAGTCTTGTGTGGTATGGTTTAGTGGAAGACGTCCCTGCCAATGGCAGGGGGGTTAGAACTAGATGACCTTAAGATCCTTTCTAACCCTAACTATTCTATGATTCTATAATGAGATTAGAATGCTCCTGTGTTGTTTGTACAGGGCTACTGGGGGATAAGCAACATGCTGCTTGTGTATTCCCAGCACCACAGAGATTGAACACAACTGTAATAGCTCTCCTGCCTGTCTGTGGTTGATTACTATCGGTGACACTGAGTCTGGAATAGCATCAGTGTCCTCTTATGTGCATCTCAGCAGTATTTGCACACCTGTCATCTGGAATGGATGTTAAACCAGATGTGGTAGTCAGATCTTGTGAACCTTATCAAAATAGTTTGCTTGTCCTTCCACCATGGTCTGGGGGGAAGAGTCTCCTTCAAGTGGTGAATAGGAACCTTGGAGGTTAGTCTGTCTCAATCCCTTGGCTCCAGAAAGTGCTTAGGAAGTTGCCTCTTGTGATCAAACATATCTCACCACGAGGTTACTGTGTTGGTTCAGATGCTTCTAAAACAGCAGAATAATTTTCATCTGAGGACAAGTCTTCTACCTACCTCTGAGTACTTCACTAGAAGCTGCTTCAAGTTTTTCCAGCTGGGTGTTTAAGATATCTTGTCAGTGCAGTTGCTTGTATGTGACGTTTTGTACCTGTCGTGATTTAAACCCAGCTGGCAATTCAGCCACTCAGTTGCTGTCTCACTCCCCTCCCTTCCTTCCCCCTGCTCCCTGAGAGCTGGGGAGGAGAATTGAAAGAATGTAACTCCCGTGGGTTAAGATAAGGACAGTCCTGTAATTAAGGTATAACACAAATCACTACTGCTATCATCTATAATAATAATGATAAGGAAAATAAGAAGGGAAGAGAATACAACTGCCTACCCAGCCCCACTTGAGCAGTGATCTCACCCTTCCTGGTAACTGCCACCAGTTTATATACTGGGCATGACATGCTGAGGTATGGAATACCTCTTTGGTCAGTTTGGGTCAGGTGTCCTGTCTCTGCTTCCTCCCAGCTTCCTCTCTTCCCTGGCAGAGCATGAGACTCAAGTCCTTGGCCAGAGTAAACATTACTGAGCAGCAACTAAAAACATCGGTGTTATCAGTGCTGTTCCCAGGCTGAAAGTCAAAACCAGAACACTGCAGCAGCTACTAAAAAGGAGAAAAATGACTGCTACTGCTGAACCCAGGACAGTCAGTACATTATTCCTGAAATAAAAATAAAAGCAGCCTTGTGTTACTGAAAATTAATGTTATAAGCGAGCTTTACTTTGAAGGAATTAAAGGCAACTGGTTTTGATGCCTTTATTTAAAGCCACTGGGCAACAATCCATATTTTGTAACTGAAACGAAACTCTGTAGGTTTGCCTCATGATATCCAAAAAGAATGGTTGAGTACAAAGCTGGTTTTGTTATGCCACAAGATTTTCAATTGCCAGAACCCTTTCCAACTGTAATAGGAATACAAGCTTTTCCAGAGATTTTTCAGAGATTAGGGATTTCTATGTAAGCCTTGAAAGTCAATATAAAATAAATTATTAGCTTTATTGTAACAGATTCTATCATGATAGTGTGGGTAGAAATCTAGTGTAAAGAAAAAATGGGTAGTGTGAGGTATGATTAAAGGGGTGTTTGTGAATTGTTTTCAGTTTGGGTTTAAAAAAAAAAAAGTAGATGGTGTTCTTGCACAGTCTTTAAAGGTATCTTGCATCTTTTGCTTGTGGCTATTATGCATTCAGGCACCTCAGGAACAAAGAAATGACAGAGAAATGGATGGTCGGGGTTTAACTATGTAGGTGATGGTACAGATGAGGCCTGTAAGCTTAACACTTCATCTCTGTGCTGCCACTGTGGTTTGCAAGGAGATTAGAATTGTCTGACTGTGAGGAGGGCAAGCTCCACAAATTCACTCATACATGGCAGTTCTGTAATGAGGTGATACTTCATTCCTTAAACTACTGAACTAGAACTGCACAGATGTATGCCTCTGGCAGTCCTGAGCATGCAGTACTGGCTCTGCTGTACCTCCAAATGGAAACAGAATATCCAGTTGCCGCAATTACATTTTATTGCTGTACACCGATCTTTGTAGATTCGTAATAATAAAGGGATAATTGTATTTTAGTGAAAGGAGAAATTGTGCAAATTAATTCAGGGTGTTTATATTGCAAGGTGGAGTTTGACAAGCATCTAAATAATTCTTACAACTTTTCATTTGGTGAATATCACAGAATCTGGTGTTGGAAATTGAAAGTATTTTGCTCTTGGTTATATGCACTACATTCTTTCACAGCAAAACTTTTTTAGAAAGCTCACAAGAATGAGATGTGCCCCTACATTATGAATCTTTTATACAGTTCTGGTAAACAATCAAAGGTCAAGGTCAATCTCCAAAGTTGTATTTTTTGAGCTTGATTGTGTGAATTTAGCAAAACTACCTAAGGGTGTGTTAACAGAATGACTGCTGAGATGCCAATTGACACGTAAATTGCCTTAAGTGCTGACTCAGTTCTATTGAAGCAGGCAGAACACTTGTGTTTTTAACTTAAGTATATGTTAATTCTGATGTTGTCTTAGAGGTTTGAATGCAGTTCACCAAGGTCATTGCTTTATGGTGGGCAGAGAAGAATTAATCAATAGATTGACTGGCAGTAACCTGTGATTCAGGTGGTTTTGTCTGATGTCCTGAGGTTTAGTGAAATTGTGTATTTTTATTTAGCAGTGAAGCAGTAATATTTGCCTGATGGCTTTGTTATTATAATGAAGAATATGTTTTAAAAATGGAAACTTTAATTTTGATTTTTTTGTGAGAATGAACTGTTAATTGTAGCAGTATAAATTTACTTTGTACAAAAATAGTACTTAAAAGGATTCAAACACCATGAATATTAAATTTTTCTTCTTCAGAAAGCAATGGTACTCATTTTAAAACCAGAGAACCAGCAGCTTTATCTTGCTTTTTCTCCTAGAGGCTTGCTGCTATAGGGCCAGTCCTTCAAAGTAAAAGGACCTCTAAATCCTTTTATTTCCTAAGATGGGGAAACCTCTAGTAGTTGCAGATCTCTTAAACCTAGTCTTTATTTTTTTTGTTTTTTTCAGTTGCAAAAAAGGCATTATTTAATTAACCAGTGAAGGTTGAAGCAAAATAAACTAAACCTGAAAATTAAGCAAACATAATTTTTCAGTGCTAGGGTTTTCTATTATGGTGTAATGAACCACATAAGGCTTAAAACTGTTCTGTACATATGTTACCTAGTAGAGTATTTGTGTTGCAGAAACACAATTTTAGACATCAATTGTTCATGCTAATGAACATGCTAACAAGAGCATTTAAGAAGCAAACTTTCAAATTGTAATATTTTAAAATATCAGCCATAGATAAATATGCTCCTAAACCGCAATCTGTTTTCTCTAGATGCGTGCAAATAATTTTTTTAAGCATATGAACAGAGAAAAGATATAGTAAGGAGATAAGTGTGTTTTTTTTTCTGATTAACAACTTTTATGTGATTAAAGTGTTCTTCTACTAGCTTCCTCTCATGTGTGAAGGGAGCGAAAGTTAATTACCATTAGCCTGAAGGAGAGCACAGTGTATTCTTTGACTTCATAGTATTGATTTGACTATTATTCATGGCTTCTGTTCTCTGCTATGCAGATTGATGTAAGTTTAATTCATAGATATATTATCATTAGTAGTGGTTTATTGACCAAGCAAAACAAAGCTGTTGCTGCATCCTTTCTAGTATAAAAGCTTCATACTTTTGTTGATAAATATATTAGTTTATGCATTCTATTATAGACTCTAGATTTAGATGGTTCATTTCTATACACTATGGTGATGAGCTGTCATGGTGCTATACGCAATATGCTTTATGTTTTTAGGCAAGATGAACACTTGGTAGTGTAATGAATTTCTAAGTTACAAAATCTTTCTAGTACTGTATCAGATGAAAACTAAATAAACATCTCTGTACATATGATTCAAGCCATCCTCATCTGATCAAATATATGTAAATACAGAAAGTACACAAAAATCTTAACAGCTTAACAGTTAATTTTCTTGTTTGGTATCTGTCTCTCTTTTTGGTGAGAGAAGTCTGTAATACAGACCTGAGACTATACAAATTTGTAAGTAAATAGTCTGAATCTGGTTATTTTTTGACATATGTTTTGATGAAGATGATATAAGAGATCTGTGTCCCCTTAAACAAATGTCTTCTGCTTCCAGAGGAAAATGAGGACTGAGATTTCAGGCTGATATTCCACCTCCTCTTTGAATAATTTTAAATTGTGCAGTGTGTTTACTTTCTCTTTGCAGTGATGTTTTGGAATACCTGCTTCTGCAGTAGCGTAGGTGTGATATGATACCAAGCCTATTATTCTGTAAATTATAAATCCAGTTTTCATTGAAAACAACACAAAAAGCCTACAACAAAGAAAGAGCTACAAACAGCTCTGGCTGTGGTTTTGATGTGTGTTTTGTTTAATGCATAGGTCCTTTTCCTAACTGTGTTTCAAGTGGTTTTTTTGTTTTTTTTTTTTTTTTTTTTTTTTTAAAAAAAAAAAAACCCAAAAAACCACATGTGGATCTAACAGTATGCCAGTCTAAGAATACATGCATTGTAGCTAAATGATGCAAAGAGAAAAAGATCTGGGCACATTGTGTTATACAGTTCGTTAGTTTATATCATGTTACAATCTTTCAAAGGCAATTAGTAAATATTAGATCGAATGTGGTTTGGCATTCAAATTTTAATCCCTGGTTTTACTTTGTGTTTGCGAGTTGGTTTTATGAGGCTTTAAAAGAAATCACTTTCAAAGAAAATACTGTTCTACCTAAACGTACTGTTTATGGTGAAGTTTTGTGACTAGAATCACATATGAAAGTGAAAGCCTTGTGTGGCAAAACCACAAATGCGTTTTCACACTTCCAGGCAGTGCCAAATATTATTGTTTGGTTCCCAATTTATTTTGTTAGTTTTTTGTTTGTTTTGGGCTTTTGTTTGTTTTATAATTATCCTGCTGAATTCTCCTCAAGACATGTGCACACAGACCACGTACAAGCAGCTGGTCTGATGTTCAGAGGTGCTGAGAACATACTGACATTGCTGGCTTTGATATGATTGAGGGGAGTTCGGGTTTTTGAAAAGAAAATGTTTTTTCATGTTCAGTGATCAAATGGAGAATCAGAAGCCTAAATTTATGCACCTGAGTTCAGATATTCATATGTTCATTTTGTTATTGCAAGTTCACTTTGATATATAGTGTTCTGATACCTGTCTAAAATCCTGAGTCAATATAAATACTTTTATCAGGTAGATACAGATAAGTGCAATGATGAGATACGGCAACAGTGATCAATGCTGTGTCCTTCAAAGTGACAAACAATGAAATAAAGCCCATTTAAGAGCTCATGCTGAAGATCCCACACAAGAGAAATGGTAAAGTGTTAGAAGTATTATTCAAGCAAATGAATGTTAGTTATAGAGAATGGTGCAAATTGCAAGCAGAGTTTGTGTCCTGAGGAGATGAGATTACGTGTTTCTTTTTCTGAGGAACAATAACCATTAGCTATTCTAGATGTGCAGTGCTTTTAAATCTTGTCACAAGACATGGATATTGCTAAGCAAAGACTTGTCTTCAGAGTGCACTTCATTTTTTGTGTCTATATTCTGTCTCTAGCTTGCATTGTTGCTCATTTTATTTAATTGCTTACTGAGAGGCAACCATGGAAAGTGGGGATACAGTTGTCTTATCTTGTTTTTCTAGATTGAAAATAAGCATTGTCTAATAAAAGCATATGGAAATACTGAAACCTGAGCAACAGCTGGGTGTAAGGCAAGCATAGGTTCACAGAAATGGAACAATAAGGAAGGAGAGACATACAGTGGTAAAAAAAAAGTGTAATGAGAAAAAACATTGTAAAGAAAGTCTGTTGAATTAGATTGTGAATGTATCCTCTGACCTTCCAGCGCAAAGCAAGCTCTCTTTTTTCTGTTGCCCTATTATCCAGTAATCATAAAGCCTTCAGAGAAGACTGATGCAGGCTGGTGTACAAAAGACAATGTTGTAGTACCTTATCCTAGCTGAGAAATTGCTGAAAATAGTAAGGTGTCAAGATCCATGCTTCTTAATCTCCAGTGACTCATATTTGAAAAATCATGGCAGTCAGGTGAAGTTCCAGATGACTGGAAAAAGGGTAATATAGTCCCAATTTTCAAGAAGGGGAAAATGGATGAGCTGGGGGACTACAGAGCAGTCAGCCTCACCTCCGTGCCTGGCAAAATCTTGGAGCAGATTCTCCTGGAAGGCATGCTGAGGCACATGAGAAACAATAAGGTGCTTGGTGACAGTCAGCATGGCTTCACTAAGGGGAAATCCTGCATGACCAATCTGGTGGCCTTCTATGATGGGGATACAGAACTGATGGACAGAGGTAGAGCAGTTGATGTTATCTACCTGGACTTGTGCAAAGCGTTTGACACTGTCTCACATGACATCCTTGTCTCTAA
>JASSUY010033980.1:0-18827 GCA_032466535.1 Forpus xanthops
AATGGGTTGCCCAGGGAAGTTGTGAATGCTCCATCACTGGCAGTGTTCCAGGCCGGGTTGGACATAGCCTTGGGTGACATGGTTTAGTGGGAGATGTCCCTGCCATGGCAGGGGGTTGGAACTAGATGATCTTAAGGTCCTTTCCAACCCTAACTATTCTATGATTCTATGTTTTGATTTTGCTTTTTAATAACATGACAGAAACCCAGGACTGCAAGAGAATGCACAAAGGACAACAGGGCCCTTAGCTGGCAACAGCATGAAACGCTACCATGGGACCTGAGCACACAGGCTCTTTCCTGGCTTTAGTACCAACTTTTAAGGGGTGCTAAAGTATATAATACCATGAATGAGAATCAATTTGTAATCTAGTAAAGCTTCTTGGATTGTGGTCCCTGCACACAGCTTCTGACACACAGCTTTGTGGTGGAAGCCTGCTTTGCATTCTCAGCAGTGGGAAGAAGTCTCAGTTCCTGAGTGCTGCAGCGTTTAATCCTCTGTTCCCAAATGATATGCTGAGGACCCCCCAAAACTTACCTTGCTTTCATCCCGATGGACCACCCAGCTGAAGAAAATTTCTAGATGGATTGAACTAACCATATAGTAATGCAAGCAGCCTAACTGTGCTTGAGTTAAACAAATGGCAATATGCCTAACCAAAATCCTCGAAGTAAAATACAGGGTTAGGTTACTTTTTGTTCACTCAGTGCCAAGAAGAGGCAGTTCTTCTTAAGAAATGCAATAGACGGAGTAGAAGTGGGGAAGGGTGAAAGCTGCTAGAAGAGCAGCTTGAAATTAATACTTGTCATGTGAGAGGTGTTCACCTGAACGATCACCTAAGTTAAGGAAGCAGGTAAATGCCTGTCCTCTGGAAAGACAACTAGTCACAGGATCACATGCTGAAACTCTCTGAAAAGAAACATTTCAATGAAGCACTTCATGGAAAGGATGACTACTGCAAATTAGATCCATCTAAGTAAGCACAGCCCAGGAAACATGCAGCTGGGGCAACCTGCATGTGATTTTTAAGTGAAATGTACCTGAAACTAAAAACATGCAATCTATATGGCTTTACAGAGAATACAATTATTGACAATGGTACAAGCACTTCAGACGTATAAATGACAGTCCTGCTGTTTAAAAAACATGCCTGAATAGAGATACATCAGATATCAGGACTGCCAGTTTGCTTTCCATTGGCTTCAGACAAAGAGCAAAGGAATTAAAAACAAGACCTTTGAAAGAGTATCAAAACATCTGCCAGCAAAGACCAAAATACTTTCTTACATGCTCCTAATTTCCCTGACAATACTGGGGCAGAGTTGTGTGCTCTGGAGGGAGTGACTGCTATTTGCTTTCAAATATCCTGAATAGGCAATCTGATCTAATCTCAAACATCTGGGAAGGGCAGCCTGTTTGACAGAGCAGGGAAGACCTCTGAGTTTGGGCCTGAAATCCCCTATTCAAGCTTTCCTCCAAGCTCAAGCTGAATCTGCTTCCAGTTAGCCAGGCTATAAACAACTCATTTGGTCTGGCCATTAAATGGGTCTCATTCAGACCTACTGAGAGTAGCCAGCAGGACCAAAGATGTGGATTGACATATGCAAGCTTGGGCTGCCACCAAAACAAGCGGCTACCCCTTCTTCCCAAGCCCATTTCCACCCCTCCTTTAACTCGGTGCCCTGTGGCTAGTAGCTGAAAACAGAGGTGTTTGGTTTTAATAGGATAGTTTGCCTGGAAGCTCAGCCAACTGACCGGCTGACCAGTACTGTTTATTAGGATTCAGCCCCTTGAGTCACATGAGCCAAACCATCCAAGTTAAGGATCTCCAGCTTTTGGATACAGAGTGTAGCTCAGGTTATACCTGCGACCTTGAGAAGAACCTCCATTTGAAAGGCACAACAGGACTACGTGAACAGGGGCTCAGATCATTGAGATGCACAGTGCAGCTGAAAAGCAAGAACATCTTACTTTCAGGCACTTACTAAACTATGTGTCACTAATTATAATTTAATGACACACAACTTTGTCTTTACTTCTTTCCTCAATTCCATCTGGAGTCAGACAGCTAAGATTAAAGGCCTGGGTCAAACTGATTAAGAATCATACTTAGACTGAAAATAGCCGTGTTTTCCAGACTACAGACTGAGATATACCGAATGATGTTAATAGGAGCAGAGCTTCAGCCGATGAAGGTACACTGCCTGGAAAAGTGATAACCGAGGAGGGCTATAGGAGCAGGCTGCAAGGTCACAAGTGCTGTACTGGGAGTGAACAGGATGCAGTGGAGGCCAGAAGCAGAAAATTATTTCAGAAAAGAGAATTCTTGGGGGACAGGTCAACCTGACAGTCTTGGATTCATTCCTTGCTCAGGAAGACTCAAATCACTGACCTTCTGGGACCAGGAAGAATGCCCCAAAGGAAAGTTTACTCCTTTATTCTCCCACTTTCTTTCTTTCTCTTCCTGAGCTCTTGATAATTGGGAAACAAAGTATTAGGCCAGATGGTGCTTTCATGTGACTGATTCAGTGTGGTCCTTTCACATTTGAGGTTATGATGTCCTCTATGCCACAAAACTATTCATGAAAAGGTTTTACACAACTTAAAAACAAGCATCAGCAATCTGGAGTTTAGCCATCCTACAGAGCATAAAGAAACACTATAACTTGCTATAAAATTCCCTGAGATGGTAAAAAAATAGTATCGACTGGAAAGATACTCTAATTTTAGACTGGTTTCTCTGTACATCCTCATCTAATTCCCACAAACAAAACAACGGTTTCCTCTCCTGCATATTCTGCAAATTTTTCTCAAATAGGATTTTTTTTTTAAGGTTTCAGATCCCAAATTCCTTCAAGCTACCTCCAGAGGCCTAAAAATAGTAATAAACTTGACAGACAAAAGGGGATTTCACATGCCAAGGACATAGTCTGGGGCTGGCGCTGACTGAGGTGCAGCTTCCAAGTCAATCAGGCAGGAAGTTTGTTCACTCTCCCCCTGCTCAGTTCCACAACAAACACTGGACTGGACATAGGAAAAAACCTTTGCTTTCCCTGCAGAGCTGAGGGACATCTTCTAGCAGCTCCTTCTCAAAAGTTATGTAAAAAACCTGGACTGCATCATTGCAGCACTATCACTGGAATTGAACTTTCCAGATGAAATCACAAACTGGACTATAAAGCTCTGAGAGGAACAAGACACTCATCTCATAGGTGAGTGGTTGATCATGCAGAAATGCTTTGGCCACCTTGGATTTGCTTTGTGTTTCCTTGGGATTTTAACGTACACAGGAGTCAGACCATGTTCTAAATACTGCTTGTAAACAACATCACTCCCATAGAAGCTTCAGATATACTAGGAACTACTCCTAATGTCTTCCCCCACAAAGCAAATGAGCAGCACTGGAAGCCCATGAAAGTCTCTGGCTTTGATGTCCACTGCCATCACCACCTCAACTATCACAAAAAACAAGAGGAGGAGTGGAACCTGCTGAGCCAGAGCCAGCAACAGGTAGGGCTGGCTTATGCCAATCCGCAGCAGACACCCATGAACAGACACACTGCCAACCCAACAGCCGGGCACGTAGGTTTTGCTGTGTGACTTGAACATCTTCTCTACATGCAGGATGTCTTCACCCGACTGCCTCAGTAGCAGAGTTGACGATGTCCAAAGAGGTTCATGCCCTAAGTGAGGCTGCATCCCCCCATTTGATGATCTAAAGAAAACATAAGTCAGAAATTATCCACAGAGGGGTAACATGGAGTAAAGAGATGCTAAGATGGGCTTGGAAGTGGCACAAAAATGTATCTCACGATTTCCATTCTCTAATTCTGCTCCTCAAATTTCAATTAAGGCTCATAACAGCAGGGGAGAACGTTGTTACATTTGTCCCTGAACATCTATCAGGAAGAGGAGGAGGAGGAGGAAGGAGTATCCCACAGGCAGACGTTTAGCCGCAAGCAGGAAACAACAGAGACGGTTCACAAAGTCCAGATCCCAACAAGCAGGTTGTAGGATCCCAGGGACCTCACAACCCACAGCCAGAACAAGCTGTATCCAACCAGAGTTTGTCTCCCTTTAAGCAAAAATGGGTGAAAATGTCAGCCAATTAAGCTTTTTCCACCTACACCACATCAGCTCCAAAAGCCAAACATGATCCCAGCAGAGCTCTCTGGGAAGTCTCTTCAGCAGAGCAGAACCCTTAATGTTAAAACATTACAAAAACCAGAACTGCTGCGTGGGTGCCCCAAGCCCACCCTGTGAATATTAACAGTTTGTGCATATTGGATATAATTGTCTCTTCAGTATTAAAAAGCTCTCCCTCTCAATTAGTGGAAAGTGACTCCCACAGTTCAATTTCAGGTTTAAACTTGAAAGAGAGACATTTGGGTTTTGGTTTTTTTTTTCATTTTCTTTTCTTTAATGTACTTTTAAAGCACCAATGGATAAAGCATTACAACAAAACATGTACAGTTCCATTCAAGGATCCTTTTTTTCCAGGAGCACAGGTCAGCACATGAAAATTACAGCTACCGACCACATCTAATCCATTTAGCCCACACAGAAAATATGATGTACATGCATGTAGCTGAACATGTATGTAAGAGTGGCTAGACTCAGGAATGAAACACAATAGCACAAACCTACTGCTGTGGTCTCACACTTAACCTATACTCAATTGTCTTCAGCTTTCGGATACCTCTATAAGAACTAGACTAGTCAAAAGGTACCTACAAGTGACCATCAGGACCTTCAAGCATCACTAGCACCAGGGTAGGTCCGACTAAAAAACATGCTAATATCCCAGCTATGACTTTCCAAAACCTGCAAGAAAACCCTCACTAATAAACACAAACCTGAATTCTTGCGAGGATGGGCAACGGTGATGTGGGCAGAAATCTCACTCCTGTCTGTTAGGCTCAATAAGATGACTTTGAACAAGGGAGCTACATCTGCACTGTTATATAACACAGGGTCACTGGCCTGGAGGCCAAGAGGGAAGATTGTGTCCAACACCATACTACATGTGGCCCTGGGTCAAATGTGTGGTGCCCCTATGGCCCTAAAACAGAACTATTAATTTTGAGGGATTGAGAGGAGGGGAGTCAGCTCAAAAGGCTGGAAAAAGCATGACAGTTTTGTGTCAGTCCACTAAATTGTTTTTTTAGCATTAAATGTTTTACAGCATGAGGACACATATGGCAGGCTGTGGGTCAGTGCTCAAGGCAATCATCAAGAGTGTGAAGCCCCTTGAGAAAGTGTTGAAAGACTGGGAAAGACAGAGGAAAACAAAATTTCCCCAACTGCACCCAAGTACTGTCTGGCACAGACCAATGCAGTGCCAACGAGCACATTAACATTAAAGCAGCAAGGCCATCAGCTCTACATCTCAGCTTCTACCACCTCAAGTAGGATAACAATCACTCTCTACTTCACACCAGAAGAGTTGAGTAAAGATGAGCAAAGTGCTGAGACATTCTCAGACTGGGGACCTAGTTAGAGAGGCAGGTTGGCAGCTTCCCTCCTCTTGCCCCATCCAAAGCTACCTAATCACGTTCATCAACGAACCAGTCCTTTTATTTTGTGTGCAAATTTGGTCTTCCTTTTTGCTCTATTAAACATGTAATGATTGTCATTTACCTAAGCTTGCTAAAGTTAGGCTTGGGCTAACAAGACTTCATTGCTGACACGTATCTTATCCCATACGCTGCTAGGATTAAAGACTTGGAAGGAATTTTAACATTTCAAAAGCTTTAATTTTGTTGAATCTGTATGTGCTAATAAGCACTGCTGAGACTCCTTGTAGCCACTGTCTCCAAGCTCGGGAGATACATCTAGTGAAACCAGCCCCACAAAGTAATGTCCTTGGGTACGGCTGAGGCCTCACAAAATGCTACGCTAATTTGTGACTTTCACTAAGTGCCTCAGAGTAATCTCCCTAATGCCAAGAGGGACACCAAGAAGAAAAACAAACACTTCTCTGCTCACCAATGACACTGCTCTTTTTTTGTTACGTACACTTAAAAGAGGGCTGGAGGCAGCAGTTGCACCTAGCAATCTCCACGAAAGCTGTTAGGTTTTCAAGGCTACCAAACAACACCTTTTTTTTTGCTCGTTGTTGTTCTCTTGCTTTTTATCCTGTACTGCCCTGATGAAACACCAAAGGTTTTTTTGAACTCACACCATAAACATACCCCTGAAAATAAAGGGCTGATTTTGAAGTACAAAGCTGCTGTTGTGGGACACTGCAGCATCTGCTTTAGCATGTCATTTTTATATTCAGAAGCGGTGTAACTCCACAGATCAAGCACTGCCTGAAAGTCACTCAGCAACCCCTTCCCATCAACTCTTACAAGTCAGTGCCAGCAGACAAGGGGGGCACATGCTCCTCTTGCCCTTCAACAGCCCTCTGCACCTCCCCAGCCCTGCACCTCCCCTGCAGCACACTGCCTGACTCACGCTACCCAGCCTCCTATCTCCAGCACTGGTGTGCTGCCAACAGCTCAGTCCAGCAGCAGGACACGAGCCTGCAGCCCTCCAACTTTGATAGAATGTGCTGCTTTTCCTTTTTCTGGGTCACGCAGCATGGTGTGTGTACGCTGCATGGCATATGTAAGGTAAACCATGCAACAAAATCAGGGGAGCCACCGAAGCATGCAATCTGGTGCACAGCTCTGACCTGTGCCGCCACACTGCTTAGTCTGTGTTTCCCTGCCATGTTTCTGAGCCGGTGCTCACAGCTACAAAGTAGTTCACGTAAAAAACACAACAGCCAGCCTCTCGCATTAGGCAGCTGGACCATAGCTCTGAGCAGGTCCAGCAAGCCCAGTAAATGCACTTAAATTGAGGGCAATATGCCAGCCACGCGTATGCTACGCACAGCTTGTACAGGTGGGCAGGATTTGTAGCTCTTTTTTCCACCTCTGAGCAGTTTGCCTCTTTGCTGTAAGCAGAATTGCCGTTTGCAGCACCAGGCAGTGCTACATAACTCAATCAGGCAGAACACAGCCAAGAAAAGCAGGGCAGAACATAAAATAGACCCAACAGCAGCCATCAAAGCAAAGGTCACAGGACTGGTATTTAGATAGTGGGAGAGGCACCAGATAGAAAAGCTATCTTGGCTCAGTGCTGTCTGTTAAAAGGATGAAGGATGAAGGCTATGATGCCCTTCCTGCCTAGGAAGAAGCAGCATCTTCTCCGTACATTTACATCCCCCACCATTTTTCAGTTTACAGCAGGTTAGCACCACAGCTAGCTGGGCTTGACGTCTCCTGCAAGGGACAGCACTGTTTCTGGGTGATGTTCTGCACAGATATGACCATCAGCTAATTATAAGAGTGAAATTTCAGCCTAGCAAGAGTTTACGATAGAAGGGAGAGGAAACACCGATGTACTGCTGCCTTGCTTCCAGCCATGACAGCTGAGCACTTGCGCACATGCAGGCAGCAGAGGGCAACAGAGCAGGGAGGGCAGAAAGGGGAGACACAATGAACAGGCGTCAGCTCCCGAGTAGAGTGATTGGCTTTGGCAGCTACCCTGGGAAAAAAGGCACCATCAGCACTGCAAAACACTCAGGAAAACCTTTAGCTGGCAAATGCAGATTTATCTCTTCCAATAGGCAGTGAGGAGTGGAAAAGGCCCAGAGTTGCAGATAAGGAAGGGAGCAGTGATGGGATTAAGCCAGCCATGGACTCTGGTTAGTTCAGCTCTCTCCTGGATGCAGTCCTCTTCTTGGAAAGGGGGTGCTGAAGGAAGACAGAGCCTGGAAGAACCTGAAATATCTTTATCTACAGACACAGCTTAGCAAATGCAACACACTTCATTTTACATAGAAGAAAACTGCCTTACCTGAGTAGTTTTTGCCCTTCTGCCTTGCATGCTGTTACTATGGCTAATTTGAGGGTTGGTGGCCCCTTCAGAAAGGCAGTGGGATTTTCTACAGGGCAGCGTATTGTAATTACTGAAGGAAGGCGCATCCTCAGCAGCAACCGATGCCATCTTATGGCTCCCAATATCCAGGATGTCGGACACTAAATTCCGGCAGTACCCTCCAAAGGCATTCCTTGGGCCTCCATTGACAGTAGCGCTTGGGGTTTTGGGGGAATACAAGTCACTCATAGAGTTGGCACGCTGGCAGGCAACCAGGGGCTGGGGACTGCCATCAGCCTCCTGTGCCCGGGTGGCCTTGGCATCCTTCTCCTCAGCCAAGCCCAGGATTTCCTCATTGCTCGTTAAATGCTCCTGGCTGAGGTCAGAAAGCGAAAATTCCAGGCTGTCCTCACGCCAGATGTCAGCCGATTTGGAACGCTTCTTCTTGAAGCTGGCTGTCTCCATAAAGTTTGTCCCATTGGATGCGTATCGATGTGACCTCCCGTCACCCTCTGCCAGAAAGGGCGGCTCGTCCCCATAGAGCCTGCTCTCCTCTGAGTCAGGCATGCTCTGGACGGAGGCGGCGGTGAGCACAGTGCTGCTGTCCACACTGGGGGTTACAGAGGAGTCGGTGTGGTAGGAAACAGGCCGCAGGCCCATGTCCACACGGTCCACCCAGATGGGGCTTCCAAAGTCCTCTAGGTTAGCTTCCTGGGAGAAGGGCTCCAGGCCATTCTCCGCCAGGGACTGGGGGATGCTAGGGGTGCTGCTGGAGCGGGTGCTCACTTCTGAGTTGCGGTGGATAATTTTGCCAGAAGAAGCATGCCGTGTTCGGCGAGAGGCTTTATTGGAGAGGCGCAGAGAGCGGGAAGTGTGCTTGCGGCCCAAGCTGGTGTGCTTGTCTCCATAGAATGCATGTTCCACGCTCTGGCTCTCCGCGTTTCCCATGGTGTCACAGTCTGCAAGGGGAGAGAGTGGGGACTGTTAGAGGCGGCAAGCAACACACAGCCAAAACGATGCACAAATGCCCTAGTACAACGCCTAGTACATTGTTTTGTTAATGAACCTACACCACAGCTTCCACCTGGTCTCACAGCACACACTTTAACAGTGGCAACTGATCCCATAGCATTAATGAAGGAAGCCAGCAACTGTACAAGCAAACTTATAAATACAACTCAGTTAAACCAGTATGCAGGAAAAAGCCAGACGATAACTACGCTGCTGTAAGTGAAGAGTGTAGAAGAGGAAAGGATTGAAGCTTGGCGTAAACTGGAGCCAGTTTACCACCAAAGTGCACTGGCAGTCTCAGCTCTGCACATGTTTGTTTGATTCTTAGCACCGGCTTTGCAATTCCAGCAAACCCTACAAACTCAAAAATGAACAGCTATTGTTTATCTGTGTGTAATAGGAAGCCAAAAAGTTGATGGATATACACCTTTATCCGAAATCTCACTTTTCTTTTGTTAGGAACTGTAAATTGAAGAACCAAATAGCGAAGTACAAATTCAACTCTTGGCAGCAAGCTAATGATAGGTTTGATTTCTGGAACAAAAAAACAGGGCAACATTAAGCAGGTACAGAGAGCCCCACACAGAAAAGCCATTTATGAAAATAAATTAGCATGAGTGACTCAGACTACACAAAAATAACTTTTCCTTCCTACTCACTCTGAAAGCAGATAGCAAGCACTTTGATCTAGCAAAGGGAAAACTAAGCTGGAACACACGGACTGGGTTTCTGCCCCCATCTCTGTACCTCGCCCCCTCCATTATTCAGTTGTGCACATCCTGTCGTGAAACAGGTTTCCCATCCAGAAGATGGAAGTGATGATTTGGATTCAACCTTGGAAAACACTTTGAGGTCTGTGATCTCATTCTACAAATGTCAGAAATATTTTATCAGTAGTATTGGCTCCTTCTGGCCAAAGAGCAAAAAGAAGAACAAGAAAAGTAAATGTTAAAGTACATGGCCATTCAAAATTAAACAGGAGATCCTGAATTACACACAAGACAATTATATCTAGATAAATAGTCCATAAATCTTGAACAGAAATTCCAAGACAAAACTTCATCATATTTCTGTTAGTCTTGGTTGAAAAATAAGCTGCCTTGACAGTAAAATAATCTGGAGGTTTTAATTTCTTGGGGCAATTTCCTCTCCTTTAACAGGATGCGCTGACAGGTATTGAGCCATGTGCTGGCAGAATGAACGTGATCGTGTATTTTCCCTTGCTACTTATATACACACTGTCAGTGCTGCAAGGAACTGAATTAGCCCTACATAAATTACATAGAAAGCAAGGTATTGATTGTGCTTAAACACAGCAATTCTGCCATAGGCTGCCATGGGTGCATGTGCTAGAACTGAACTCATGTAGTAATACTTCAGAATCGCAGTGAGAGGACTGTGCTTCTCTACTCTTCTACCCAGCTAAGTAGGTTGTGTCTGAGGCTAAAAATCTGTTCAGTGCTGGAGCAACAGGCACCTCCATGTACCTAAAATAAATACAATCACATGTGAAGTAAACTATACCAGGAAATACCCTATGTCTACAGGAATAAATGGCTGAACTCCTATTGACTGTCATGAGATTCAGTTATCATGCATCATTTAGAAAAATAAATGCACCGAAGAGAGGGCAGGTTTTAATCTTAAAAAAACCCAACAGCATTATAAATCCCTACACAGGATTTATTATTCCTTAAAAGCTACTGCCCTTTGACACAGACCACATTGAAAAACAAATGTCAGCTAGGTTTTGCTTCTAAAACATTTTAAAGCACAAACACTGCATTTTGTCTTCCACACTAAAGTCTAAAACCAGAACTCAACACCCTCCCCCGTCTTGCAAAAGAAACCCTCTTGGGGTAATGCTTTTAGATGCTTTGATTCTGAGATTCTTACTAACCACACTTTCATTTGACAGGATTTCCACTGATTGCAAAGCCCATCAGAGCGTGCAGCCATCTATTCCCGGTCTCCAGCTTGCAGTCATCATTTGGTGCCTATCTAAGGAGAAAGAGCAGTTTCTAAAAGTCCTCTTGAAACCCTGTTAGATTGAAGAGTGGCTCTTTACCTTCAGAAACTGAGCTGCTGAAGGGCAGAAGCATCCAGCACACATCACAGAACCAGGCACACTTGCTGTTGAAAATGCCAGGCAGCGTGGCTATGAAAAGCAGCCCCGTGCCACCACCTCAATGTAGCCTCCATGCACACCAGGCAAAATTTCACTCAGTCAGAAAGTAACAGAACCAAAACAACTTGGCGAGGAAAGGAGCAGCAGCTCAGGCTGCATCCCATGAGGAAATAAACACTCTCATGGAAGGAGGAAAGTCTTTTCTCCACAGACGGCGGCAGGAATGTTTGCTGAGTGATTTCACACAATGAGAAGTATCTGCTAGATACTGGCAAGAAGTGTCAGACTTCAAAGTAAAGAGTTGTCCTTTTTTAATTCCACAGATTGGCACTTTAGGTGAGGACACATTTGCAAATCACACAGACAGCTATCTAACCCATAGACTAGTCCATACCTCACTCTTGAACCCCAGAAGAGGTCTTATCCTAATCCCACTGATTTCCCCAGCACTACATTGCAGGTTTGCCCTAATGCTCTTCAGTGGGTGCAAGAGGGCTGCAGGCAGACATGGTGCAGCTGATCCATCTGCAGCAAAGCAAGACCGTGCCACCTCCATGGCTTGTCACCGTAGCCAAGGAGAGGCCAGCTCTCCTTGGAGATGCAGGACACAATAGGCTGAGTCCACCTTGGACGAGGAAAGTCAAACCTGCTGGGTCAAGCTGCAGGTGACTGTGGGGTGCTTGAGACCAATGGCAGCTCCTGGAAGGTTTCCCCATCATACCCTCTCACCCCCATTTTTTGCCTCCCCTTTGCACTCCTGGCTGAGCATTTTCACCAGTTAACCTGAACCAATTCAGGTGCTCATGCAGCCAAGTTTACTAAACCAGCAGAAAATAAATATATTTGGGGAAGGGGAAGAAGACAATGACTTTTATTACCTTATTTTTACTGAGAGAGTGAGTTGAACCAGCACACAGCAGAGGCAGCACAAGGGTGAGGATGGGGCAGCACAGCTGGAAAGTGATGAAAGAGCCAGAAAAAAAGGAACAGCAAGTGGCACCCTGCTCATTTTTTGCAGCACTGAGCTGTTAGGTCAGCTGAGGCTTATATGGATAAGCAGCCTTGAAACATGTGAATTCACACTGAAACAGATGCAGGCATCCTCAGCTAGCAGGAGCAGGCCCTGGGCAGGGAAGGGGAGCCCCAACCTTCCCCTTCCTGGGGTAGTGCAGACACCCTGGGGCAGAAATGTCTTAAACTGCTCCAGCTCCGACTGCCAGATGTCTACGACTTAACTGAATTTATCACACTCAATGAAAAAAATCTGTATCAAATTAAGAAAATGAGTAATGTTAATGGGAGTTGCATGCAAATACTAGCAGGACAAAGGCTCCCCTTGTTAGCTCAACTGCCAAATCAGAAGGTGACCATTAAAGACCCATCAAGGTACCATCAGGATACAACATAAATCATGTGTGACACATCTTGATGCTTTAAGCAGGTCTGTCGCGCTCGACCATTGATTGTGACAAGTCAAAAATGTGTTCTGAATTACTCTCTGAAGCAAGCAGAGATCAGCGTGCACAGACCATGCACTGCAACCAGAACTAGTTGGAAGTCTTTCAGCAAAAAATGTTGATTCATCAAAATCCAAACTTTTCATGGGAATAGACTGCTTTTGATGAAAGGCTTCTCCGCTCCAAGAGGGAGAGATGCAAATGCTAAAGCAGGGAGACAGGCACATCTGCTGGAAGAGGCACCAGCTCAGTGACTCAGTTTCTTGCCAAAGATGTGCAAGATTGAGATATGTATCTGCAGCCCGAGTCAGGCAAATCAGGGTGTCAACTTGTTCCTCCACATCCTCAAGAGGCAGCCTGACCATTGAGATATCAAGCTGATCACTAAGCTATTGCTACTCTGGGAAAGAGCTCTCCGTTCTGGAAGACCTGCTCCTTCCTGGTTCAGAGCAGGGAAAATGTTAGAACTGTGGAAGTCTTCAAGTGGACAGGAAGGTCCCTTTTGAATCAACTTGCACGTCAAGAGACTTTACATGGGTTTGAATTGATTGGGTTTTTTTAAAAACCAAAACTTAAGATTGATATCAACATAAGGATATAAGCAGGGAGACATGCAGATTCTACAGGAAAGCTTTGGAAATAACACGGTTGCCCCACACCAGCAATCCTAGACAAGCAAGCTGACCTCTAGTTGAACTGCTGAGTTTTTACTGGATGAGTCTTACATGAAATGGTTACACATAAAGACAATCACATACCAGACAACCACTGACAGCACCCCCCAAAGAACATAATTTTATTTGAAAACAGAAATATTCCTTTAACTTCCCTTACCCCAAATATTAAATATTTCTGAAAACAGCTACAAACCCAACTTACCCATTTCAATAAAATCTAAGCTACTGACTCTCCAACTTGCAAAAGTTGGACCATCAGATTCCAGAAGAAAATCTGAACTATCTTAACTTTCCAACCAAATCTGAAGCACCTCACAAGACAACAGATTGCAAATTTAAAATTAGATTCTAGTGGGAGGCCCTGGTGACAAATCTGTATTTTTCTCCTGGAGCAGAGCTTGAAGACTGTGGGAACCAGAACAATGATTAGATCCACAGCAAGCAGCGAGCCTACAGAAATAACTGTTGCTAAAATCTGCCAGCCAACAACAAAGATTTTTACTGAACTCACAAGAACCACATAGAAAAATGTACAGGACTAATAACCAAGTGCGAACATACACATTCCATTGTAATTAAAATGCGCTTTCTCAAAAGGGCAAGAGAGAGGCTGAAATTCCACAGTAAGCCTTTGAGTTTCTCAGAAACTGCAGCAGCATATTTAATTGTTTTCAAATCAGAACTTTTTTAACCAGCCACTTGGTTTTTTGTAAGCCTTTTTCGCTTATGTTAAAGCATGGGATGGACTCCAAAAAGGCCCTTCAGGCAGTTCAAACAAGAGGAGGAAAGAAGGAGGAAAGGATGTCATCAGTAGCTGCTGGATAGCCATTCAAATGCCGTTGGATTGCTAAACTGCATGCAGCTGATCCCCTCCCTCGAACCACTGTACAACACAGCAAACTCCTCAAGAAAAATATATGGACACACATGTACCTTCCGAGGCAGTACTGGTATCCAGCGCAACCTTCCCCAAGAGAGCTGTGGCATTTAGAGGTGCCGAATTGCAAATGATACCAAAATGAACAGTTACTGGGACTGCAGAAGCTGTCAGCACCTGCCACTCAGCGATTCCATTACTCTCACGTCAGAGTCTATGCCTATATGCCAAAAACCTGGGGAGAAAAGGGAAGAAAAAAAATCAGACAAAGGGTTAGCAGGAACAGCTATACAGGAGGACATCTTCTGCCTGTTATCATCACTTACCTAAGAAACACCATGCAATACAGCACACAAATGCTGTGCTTAAATTTGAGTGATGAAATCTGAAGTTGGCAGAATAAATGAAAAGCCCAGTAATGCACCACCAACCCAAACTACATAATATGGAGAGCTCCTCTTCCCACCACTTTGTACAATAAAAATCCCCAGAGACACTAACATGCCCCAGCTAAGGACAGTCTGTGTCAGGCAGGGCCAGAAAACCTCAGGTCCAAAAACATGCCTGCATCCAAAGACCCCCACCAAGAAAGAAAGGCACCTTCCAATAAACCAGGGTTCAACTTCTAGCAGCAAGAAGGGACTCAACTGCGGAAGGAACAGGCCCCAAACTAGAAGACCTCAGAGGAGATTTCTCTGTGCAGACTGTCTCATTTACAAAAAGGGTGATTATCCAAGCAGGGATTTCATTAACATTTTTCAAGGGCGAATCAGACATGTAGGGCAGAGCATTTACATGCGCTTTTGTGCACAATGAAAGGATCTTTGGGTTAATTGTATTCACTAAGGCACAGATGCAAGAGACCAGTCTGCACTTATTTAGAGGTAAGACATGTCATACGAATAGTCTTCAAGTTACACACATGTGTGCACTCCTGTGGGTACCAAATCCCAGTACTTTCTTGTCCTGATACCGCTGGCAAGCTTCCTTGCAAGTACACCAGCTCAAGGTCCAGTCCTATAAGACACCAAGAACCACAGCCTCACCAGAGGGCTGGGTTTGCTGTCCATGTTAGCCAACATCTTGAGTCACCCAACTCCCCCTTCTCCCAACCAAACACTAACAGTAAAAATCAACTCAACACCACACACAGAGTGTTGAGAGTTACAAACTTTTCCAAAAGTCTCAAAGAGCAAAAACCTTGGAAGAGATTACTGATGCCCTTCATGTTATTATTGCTGCTTGGTGGGGAAATTGTGATCCTCACTTTTGGCTGGATTCTCAAAAGAGATGAGTGTCACCAGTTCCTTTCTAAATTAAAACCATTCTCATTTTCTTTCTCCTCCTTCATGTTCCCCTCTCCGCTCCCCACCTCCCCTTCTTCCCCGGAGCTGTTGGTTGAGATCTGAAAAGCGGTTCATGAATTGCTCAGGAGCTGGCAGAAATTAATAAAATGAAGCTCATTTATATTGAAATGGACTCATTACCATGCCAGCTGCCAATAATTTGCAAGACGGGAATCTTGCTGACAAACAAGGTCCTACAGGCAAGAGGCTTCCCACCTGCATCCACCACACGATCAGCAACCCTGCAATGTGCATTCCTCACCTCCAAAGAAAACGGAATTGTGACCATCTTTTTCAGATCCGCCTGCTGCTGCTTCAGAAAACTTGTCCAAAAGCAGAAAAACCCAGATGCAGCTGAACACTTTACCTTATTTTCCATCTTGAGCAGCTTTTGAGGAGTTTGCAACCCAGATAAATCTGGTCTGGACTGAAGCAAACTGGTCACTTTAGTGAGAAACCAGCTACAACACTGCCCGCGCTATATGCTGCCTGCGCTCCTGCAGCGCATATCGTTCTCTTCTTGCACTCATTTGATAAAAAGGCGGGAAGATCCAAAGTGGATATTTACAATTGAATACTACATTATCCAAATCCTCTCACACTCCAGTATTTTTGAAAGGCTGGCAAAAGCCTTTACCATGAACAGATGAGTACTATGCACACACAGCTCCTCCAGAAGAGAAGGATTTACCATTACCCACAGATTCTTTCCTGGAAAGCTCTATTCCTGTTAATTTTTACAACATGGACAGTCTTTCCAAAATGAAACCAAGTCATACTTTTCAAGAGTAACATCAGTTTTTCATACTTTTCATTGTCTGCCACCAATACACACTGGAATGGTCCCTGCCCCTATACATCCCAGTTCATCCCAACAGCCAAGGCTCTGCACAGCAGAAATTCTGGAGGTCTGCAGTGCTGAAGCAGCCTCAGACAAGGAGTTCCCTCCAGCACAGTCTTGGCAAAACGGATGTCCATGCTCCTTCACCAGGAGGAAAGGCAGAAGCAAACACAAGCACAGCCCCATGGCTTGCTTCCCAGCACAAAGCCCTTCCCTGCACAGGACACATTTGCTCCTGCTGACATTTGCTCTGTCAGTAGAGCCTGACAAAGGCAGGAGCAGACCGCGTGTTCAGATTGCCAGTAACTCGCCGGTAACTGTTCTCAGGGTAGATGGTCAGTTGCAAACATTCACACATGGAACAGTTCATCTCATTAGAAAAGAAACATCAAATAAAGATTTCCAAACTTCTGTGTTTAAGACAATATTCAGACTCCTACAGACATGCATGCACACGCACATCTATGATGCATGTATGCACACATGTATGCTAGTGTCTGCATACATCAATGCAACTCCTCTTGTTCTTTGAAGGTTTGGAAGTAACACAGCTGTATTTATTTCCCAACCACAAACCAGTGCCTTGAAAAATCAGGCCAAGGAGTTCCCACAGGGCTCATCACACAGCAACTTAAGTCAATCCAAACTGAGGAAGCTTGCAGCAATCCACCATGAATGGATTAAATAAATGCATAGTAGGGAAGCAGAATATATTAAAGGAGCACCTTGTTATTCATCACATCTGCTCCCTGTGATCCTAGGTACAGCAAAGAGAGATTTGAGTTTCACATGCCAAAGCAGTTTGCCATGCCAAGAGATTAGGAAGAAAACCAGCACACCTGTTTTCTTTTTGTTTGCAGACACTGGACATGAACAGTAACGGATGAAAAATACAGAATATATAGCTTTCTTAAAGAGTACTTTTTCAAAGCAGAACCCAGCCTTTCCAGTAAGGAAAAATTAGTGTTGCCAGTATAACCCCTTGTGCAGCGTACACGAAATTGTCAAGAAGGAGGACAGCTCTATTTCAATTCTATTTTTACTTTTTCATTTTATGATGCATTGGTTTTGTCAGATTCCAAATGCAACTGCAGATGTGAGATCAGTTGGTCATTAAGCAAATCTTCATCCATCTTTGAGAAGCCCTCGGTAATTCCATGATAAAACATCAGGATATATATACATAGACATAAATCAGTAATCATTTCATACAAAACCTGTTTAATATTAACCAGTGAACTGAATACAGCTCTGGGCTGTATTCTCCACCCACAATCCCAGTTCCACAGCACTGTAACTCCAGTGTTCGATCCCATCTCCTGAAACAGAGAAGCAGGCCCTTCATTTGTAACCGGAGGCCACATTTTGTTAGCCTTTATTATCTCTAGTTAATATGAATTGCTGCCAAAATCAAACTATCAAAACACCTACCCGGAGAAGAAGATAACTGGTCTAGAATGCTCCATGGTCCTGGTGTCCTGACAACTCTGGCTCTGACCATCACATAGCTGTGGGCTGCCTTCCACAAAGTGAAAAACTGCAACCCACATGAGACAGATGGGTGGATGGATGGATGGATGGATGGATGGAGAGAGGCTGCTGTGCTGTGTGGCCAGATCTTTGTCTGACAGGGCTGGGTGCACACACGGGTTCAGAAATGTAATTCAGAAATGCTCCCAGCTTCCCTGTTCTCGATGGAGTCAACAAAACTACGTACAGTACTGAGCCCTTAGACCAACTGTAGTGGATTGCAGAAGCTGGTTGATTTTTAAACCAGTGAAAGTAAATGATAAGCACTCTCCTTTTTGTGTTTTCTTTCTATGACGTATAAAATGTCTTAGAACTTTTTCACTTGTGGGAAAAAGTAATTTTAAACCAAACACAGCTTCTATTGTTAAATAAAACAGCTATTCCTGAAATCAGAGGCTGACCAACGATGAACATCCTGACAAGCTTGGGGAGACCATTTGCACATCTGCAAGAATTGGCCAGCAGAGCTGGAATTGCAAAACCTCTCTGCAACCGTCTCACTAACATGCAACCTTTGTGTCTGTCACAGTTAGAACAATGCTGGGTGATTGTTCCAGATGAAGAGGAGGGGAAAGAAAAATAAACCCACATTCCCTTTGTGAAGAACTCTTAAAGGAAAGATGTGGGAAGCCTTGCTCCTCCAACACCACACCTATGAGAATTTCTAAGAAAGGGAAGAAAAGGCAAAAAGAGAGGGAGGGAGGGAGGGAGGTGTGTTATGAGACCTAAAATCTCTGTACAGCTGACAATCATAGAATCATAGAATAGTTAGGATTGGAAAAGACCTCAAGATCATCTAGTTCCAACCTCCCTGCCAGCGGCAGGGACACCTCATACTAAACCATGTCACCCAAGCCTCTGTCCAACCCAGCCTTGAACACTGCCAGCAATGGAGCATCCACAACTTCCCTGGGCAACCCATTCCAGTGCCGCACCACCCTTACAGTAAAGAATTTCTTCCTCAGATCCAATCTAAACTTCCCCTGTTTAAGTATGAACCCATTGTCCTCTCACTACAGTCCCTCATGATGAGACCCTCCCCAGCATCCCTATAGGCCCCCTTCAGATACTGGAAGGCTGCTATGAGGTCT